>SNQJ01S0032884.1:206488-226889 GCA_010110895.2 Picea sitchensis | reverse complement strand
CAATTCCAGAAAAGATAGGAGGAACAACTTCGAAGGAACTTGGTAGTCCTATCACCTCCTTAAATCCATTACAGTCTACTTTCGAAACCCCCCATGAAGGAGTTCTATATGTCAGTGATTTAGAGCCAATTTCAAGAGATGAAATTCCCTCATCGGATTACTTTTTTAGAAAAAAGCGAAGAGTTGTCATGAAACATGAAATTCATCCTAGAGGAGAAGGATCGATTAAGAAGCATAGAGTTATTATAGATGGAAAGAAACTCAAGGATGGAGAGTTCGCTACAGAATTAGCAGGAACAATGGGTTCTATAGCATCAGCTAATATATATTCTGTGGGAAATTTAAAAAAACTATGCTTGAACAGAAGGATCAAGAAATAATCCAGTTGCAAGACAGACCGAAGGAAAATGAAATAAATATTGGTTGGGGAATTCAGAAGGGTCTAGAACAAGCTAGACTTAAATATATGCAAGAAATCCAAAAATTGAATAAAGACTTGGATGAGACAAAACACTTAATACAGGTCAGTCAAGAACAGGTCCGAAAGCTGGGAGAAGAAAATAAAAATTTGCAAGACAAGATTATTTCTATTACTAACCAGGTAATTGAAATTGAAAATTTCAAGACACAAGCATCAGAGATATATGTAAGAATAGAGGAGGAACAACAGAAGGTGTTCTCGAATCCGGAAGTAATCCAGAATTATTTTCAGGAATCAAATAAATCTTTGGAGAATGTGTTCCAGAAATAACGGGAGGCGAAAGCAGCAAGGACTACTTTTCAGAAAGTAGTGGCTTCCTCATTAAAAGAAGAAATTGGAAAGACTCAGAAATTATCTATTTCTGAACAAGTTAAAGTAGATATAATGATAAAAGTCTGGGAAACAAAACTAGCTGAATATAAACAAATCACAAGAGAAGTTAATGAAGATTGCCAAGGAGTCTTCGATCTCTTTGAAAGAGATTCATTGAGTATCAGAACAGACGGTTTTTCTGGATTGTTAGGCGAAGTCAATATAGACAAACATCAGCTAAGGTTTAGATAAGAACTCGAGGAAAAGAAAGCATAGATTTCAAACATCAAATTGATTAACATAACAGAGATCAACAAGTGGATGGTGACTTCGAGTTTAAAGGTAAAAAATGTTAAATTCACAGAAAGAATGATAGAAAGTCGGTTGCCCGAACTATAGAGGAGATTTTTCTCATTTGAAGCAAATGAAATACCCGAAGCTCCCAGAATCTTAGTAATTTTTTTGGGAAAATGTGTTCAGTGTGTTGATGCAGAAAAAGGAAGTTCGTCAACGCAAGTTTGAAACTTTTTTAAATGTTTTTATTATTAGAAATTTAAGAGAAATAATAAGCGGTTGACATTATTTTATGTAACCGTAATATTAGGGAGTTGGTTAGTCACCAACGAGAAACTTTGATGAAAATGTATAAATACAGTTTTGAAAGGCTGAGAAAAGGCTTCAGAAAATTTGGAGAGAGCCTTTTTTGTAATAGCGGTTTTGAAATACATTGGAATATAGATCACAAACAAGATTCTGGATCCTGCAACTTTGTAACTATGTGTCTTCTCCCTATTTAGTATATTTTGTCGAATTTTTCCTTTAATGTTTACTCTAACAAGTAAATCAATTTGAAGTTATATATATCATTGTTTATTATTTCAGATTGGTTTGGATGTTAAATGTTTTACAGTCTTTCCTCTGAAATTGCTTTAGTAATTTTAAGACCTGTAAAACTTTTGTTCCTTAATACTTAACTCTGTTAGAAACCTCGTTTTTCTTTCATCATCGTCAATTGAAATATAAGATTCTTTCTTGATAAAAGCCTTATATTTCTCTGTAGTGTGTATTTGTTGTTTACAATTTTCAAAATTGTTACAAAACCAGGAAACGGCCTTGAATGTGTTTACATTACTGTTTTAGATTTTAAAATTGTTTTACTTGATCTTATCTTTGGAAATCTGAAGTAACAAATTGATTAAAAATCCATTTATAAACCATTTAAATTTTCATCATCCATGACTGTCCCTAGTAGCAGACAACCTAACGTAGAACCGAGCCTTCAGGATCAAACCAACATTGCCCTAAGTTTATTTAATACTATTTTATAAACAACGACTAATAGGGTTGCTTTAGAACGATCATGGGCTGCTATTGAGCGAGACATTAGCATCCAAGAACAACAGGAAGCAAGACAGAGACAGTTGAGAAACTGAATCTGCTATGATCTTTCTTTGATTCTTTATTCCCAAATCACTTATTTAAATCATTTACGGATGCCTCGATGGTATGTTTTATAGCCTTAAAACATAAAATCAGGATCAACAGAGCCGAAGAATATAAGGAGTCATATATTCATCCAAATTGGAGCTTGTAAATCAGGGGGTTAAAGCTCCCTCTAGGTTGGAGCTGGAGAATACAGGGAGTTGTAGCTTCTTTCAGGTTGGAGCCTGTAAACTAGGGGGTTGGTGCCTCCTTCCAAATGGAGCTGGAGAATATAGGGAGTTGTAGCTTCCTTCAGGTTGGATCTTGTATTAAATAGGGGGTTGGTGCCTCCTTCCGATTGGTGCTGGAGAATATTGGAATTTGGTGCTTCATATGAATGCAATACTCAAGATATATATTAAAAATCATTCTATGGTTTTCTCCCATTTGGGTTTCCACGTAAAATTATTGTGTACTATGTATTTGTGGTTATATGTTTTTGATATCTTTAATGCAATCATAAGTGATACATTTTTGATAAGTTAATGTTTACATGTTATGATTAAAAATGGTAAAAAGTGCTCAATACTAATTCACCACCCCCTCTCAGTATTGGTGAATATTCCAACAACCCCGAACAAGTGAGCCTTGATTGCTCAACTCTTGGCACATTACAATGGAGTATCACCATCATTTTAAAGGATTTCATTACATGTAATTCATGGGCTCTAAAACCATGTGCCCAAAACCACCATTGTTGACCAAAAAACTTTGAATCTTTCACCAAGTCAAGTTTAACCTAGCAATTAGTAGAAGTTAAGATAAATGCATGATGCTCTAGGGATGAAGGATTGATATTCCCAATGAGACATATACCCACCACTAGAAATGGCTAGTGTGGCATCATGGGATACAAAGAGGTGGTGAGAGTAAAAACTCCATTGGCATGTGCATGTCATTGGGAGAAATGAAAGATGAAGTAGAAAGAGTTATGCACCAAGCTGAGATAATATGTCCCAAAAAATGATTGTTGTGGATGCCCTGATGACACTCCCAGGGAGCGTTCTTTGATTATTTAGGGCCTAGACAATAAAGGAGGATGCCCTCAAAAGAATGATTGTATAATATTATCTAGACTATGTCATAATGTGATGATGTGATGTGGATTCAATGTTTTCCTTAGGGGGAAGTGATGTTGGAATAATACCCTAATGATAGATATTGAACCACATTATTTTACCATTCATGGATAGAGATGGTTGCCTCTTGAAAGTGGAAAATAGATTCATCTAGAAAAAGAACCTAGATACATCTGTTGACCATCCATTGACTGCACCAAAGCTAGTAGAAACAAGAAACACCCAATTATACCATTGATACTAGAGGATTTTTTTACAATTTTGATGAAACTTTGCATCTATATCCTCCCTTCTTTGGGACAAAGAAGAAATTGAGGTTGGGGAAGATGTTCTAGGAGCCTTAGTCGACTAGTTGACTATGGTGAGATAGACTAAATGTATCTTATAGAAAGAGGTGAGTTTTAGTCAATTCAATCGATCGACGACACAATCTTTTAACACTACTAAATCAACACAATCTTTCAACACTACTAAATCAACATTAAAAATATAAGAAAATAAATTAACACAATCTTTTAACACTAATAGATCAACACTAAAAATAAAAAATAAATAAAAACACAATCTTTCAACACTAAAAATATAAGAAAATAAATTAACACAATCTTTCACCACAAATCTGTGTGATTATAATATGTTCACCCAAATGGAGCTTGAAATTTTATATTACACAATCTTCCTCCCAAATTCCTTCTTTCCAAAATAGATTCCCTTTACAAGGGCCCAATACATATATTTAAAAGAGAGGGGCAAATAAGAAACTATTAGAAAAAATAACCTTTTGTGTTCCTTCTCAACTCTTCATATATTTTCCTATCCCTATATGAGACAATTTTAATTCAAAGCATTTTTTAATAATAACATTTTCATGCAATGAATTTACAAAATAAAATTTAAGCCTAAGGTCATCATAAATTTGGCTAATCCGACGACTGAAGTTTCATAAAAGGACTTTGCAGGTAACGAGGTCTTCGATGAACTAGACCTCTTCATAAAATTAATGCTACTAGAAAATAAATTTATTTTATGAGGCACCAATGGACATACATTGGTAATGATGGGGTTTATGTTTCTCTTGCCATGACATAATGTCATCAAAATCTTGCATTTTCGTCTCAATATCAATGATTTTCCATTCTAATTGTTTCTTAGCCATAATGATGGCATCAATGAGGTATTCCATGGTGAGAACGTATTTGTAGAACTCAATAACTAGTGGCACAATATTGTCCACATGTATTTGTAGAATGTATTTGTAGAACTCAATAACTAGGGGGGAAATGAAAATAATTCACTCATATCATGCCTAGAGGCCATGTAGTACTCTCCCTGATTCTCAATATTTTCTATCCATTCCTTTTGCTACTTCAATTTCTCCACCATGTTGAAAATGGTTTCTCCAATGCCCTGTGTCATTACTATCCTGACGGTTTCCATTTCTACTAGGTTTTCATGTTCGACATTGACCACAAATGATTATGTGGTTTCAATCACAACTTTCTCACCTTCGTTATGTTTCTATGAATTTGTTTTATTCTTTGAAAACTTATTGTCTATCTTAAAGGAAAAGGTTTCCATGATATACATGGATCATCATCATCATCAAAGTTGGGAGGTATTTCTTTGATCATATCTTCAAACTAAGTTGTTTTCCCTATGCTATTAATGGATTCATCAATTAGGGATAAGTCTATGTGAATACTCTATGTGGGAGTATGGTGAACACTTTGTTTGATATTAGACTCAGTTGGTTTGAGCATATATTCAAACCAAGTTGTTGTCTCTATGCTATTAGTGGCTTCACCGATTATTCCTTAGCCTATGTTAGTACTCTATGTGGAAGTATGGTGAACACTTTGGTTGATGTTAGACTAACTTTCCTACTCTGTGATATTAATATTTGTTGGTTCAGTTTCCTTAGGCTTTATCAAAATTTCACTATCGACTCCACTTGGCTCATCACCTAGCCCAATACTCTATATAACTTTAGCATTCTATCTATTACCTAGATGTATCATCTTTTTTTGTTGTCGAGATGTTGAATTGAGTAATTTATTTTAATTTTGTTGTAATTTTTTTGTTTTTTTTACCCTAGCCATTGTCAAGCTCAATGCCACTTGCAGTATTTGTGTTATTAGTCTATGGTGCAAGCCCATATTATTTTTTCTAATTGATCTTCTTTCAAATGGTACCATATTCATGACCTATTGTTGATGATTGTCCTTTGTTTGATCAACCCACGTCTTTAGGGATATATTTGAGCAAGTTGTTTTTTCTTTGTCTTTTCTCAACAACTTTTTTTTTTCATGCCATGATTGCATCAAATTCAAGGGCTCGTCAATACACTTCCTTATCAGAACAAATTTGATAGAAATATGCTCAACTCATATTTTTCTCTTTAAAATGGTTGGACACTTTGTTCATGGGGTCATTAACCTTGAATAAACCAAATTATAGCTTGTAGAGGTTGATATCTTGGGTCTCTGTCAGTGTGATTTCAAAATTTGAAAGAGAGTAAGATCTAATATTGATAGGATAAGAAGGAAACATACCCTTATTATACCCTTGGTACCCCCATAGATGTAGATATAATTATCATTATTTTCAATATACCACTCACCAATTGCATCCAACACATTTAGTGCTTCCTCTTACAACCTTATGAAAGGATAATTTAATATAAGCTTATATAAGGGTGTGAGAAAATGATGGAATATGAGTCTCATAATAGATTGAGTAATCGTACCTCCGTGATTTCGGAAAATAGGAATTAATAGGAAAAAGGGAACAATCCCATGACTATCCCATTTTTGGTAAATATTTAAAGGACAAATTGTTGAAATATTGGTTGTCATTGATGTCAACCCTTGAACATGAAGTTAACAAGTTCCATGTGAAGTTAACAAGTTGCATGTCATTAACAATACGTTATTAGTTGGCCCTAAATTAGGAAAAAGGTAAATTCTCGAAAGAAAACAAACAACTAATTTTAGAAAATTCTTGGATGAATCTAAAATTGACCAATAACTAAGAGCTAACTAGAGTGACACTATTATTCAACTCGCTTTTCTGATTACATGCATAAACGAAGAGATAACTGATAATTAAAAAAACCCGCAAAAACACTAAAACTCGAATTTGAGGCATCATATGAATGAATTTGGCTCCTGAAAAGTGTCAAAATGGATTCTGATCTCATAAATTAGATCACCACGACAGTGAACTCTTCAAGACACAACTCCCTGTAAAATTTCAGCAATATTGGATAACCGAGTCAAAAGTTATGACTCTCGTAAATCCCTGCATTTTTTAATGAGATCCTCATTGCAAACACATATATACAGAGAAGAGTCAATTGAATATTTTGGTGTGAATACAGATTGGAATATATGAGGCAGTGAGACGAAGGAAGCAAATTTCAGTGAAGGGAGAAGTTTACAGGAGTTGAGTGTATGGAATAAGAGTTACTGCAACAATGTCTCTGAGGTAATCTGTGAGTTGCAGAAGGGAAAATCGTGGACATCCGTGAGGAGGCAGTGTATGGGTTGTAGATCTGTGAAGAAAAATTGTTGAAGATCACATATCTAAAACCCAAGTCAGCTACAGATTGAAGGTATCTCTTCATGTGTATGTTAGGGCGTGTATTCTGAAAGAATCAGGAATAGATATGTCTTAGTGATTCATAAGCATTTGATTTGGAGAACTATATTATGGATATTGGTATGAGGTATGTGTGGTTGCAATCTTGATGAGATATCGAAATCAATAGAAGCAACAAAAATATAAAAAACAACATCAACATGTTATCATTTACAGTAACATAGGTAGTGACGAATTGGTCTACATTTATATTTCATAGCAGTTGGACGGGGCAAGGAAAGGGGGTTGTATCCTCCTTCTGGTTGGAGTTGGTAAATTAGGGAGTTGGAGATTCCTTCAGGTTGCATCCTGTAAATAGGGGGTTGGAGTCTCCTTCCAGTTGTAGCCGGAGAAATAGGAAGTTGGTGCTTCCAATGAATATACTCTTTGATAAATAAGAAAAGCATTATGTAGTTTTCTCCCGCATTGGGTTTCCACGTAAAATTTTTGTGTACTTTGTTTATGTGATGTTTATGCATTGAATTATGGTGTTGATGATATATTGAATTCTAATGAGAAACTATTGAAAATTATTGGAGATTTTATATTGTGATTAAAAGTACCTATTGTGCACACACTGATTCACCCTAAAAGTACCTATTGTGCACACACTGCATTCACCCTCTCACTATTCCACTGACTATTCCAACACAAACAACATCCAATAAATATTTATCCATGTGAAAATATAGTGATTGGACATCATGTGTTTACTAAATTTTTCTAATGGCCACATTCAAATTATTGGATAGCATGTCTACCTGGAAATCAAAGATGGTGTTAGAGTAGGTACTTTGTGCATTAAATGTACCTACAAATCAAGAAAATGGGCCAAATATTTCTCTTCATATAATCTTCTCATTAACATAAACATATTTTCTCTCGGCTGCTATAAGTAAATGGTGGGATGGAAGCATGTGGGTGTAAGGTTTAAACCCTTTGAAGTGAAGAAATGTGTATATATTATTAAGCAAACAGAAATTAAACAATGGCACACACACAATACAAAAAGATTTACCCTGGAAACCCTTAACTGAGAAAACCAATGAAATTTAGAGTTGCACCTCTATCTTCTTCATTATATATCTTAACCATTCACAATAAAATATTTAGGTATTTTGTAACATCCAAAACCCTAATACATTGACCTAAATTATATTACAACCCTAATCCCTTAATCGAGTTTACATCACAATAGGTGGAAAACCATTAGGCTCCAAAAAAACATAAAAACAAACCAAAAATATAACACATCTAACCAATGCATTGGATTTGTGCCTAGCACTACTAATGTATCATGAATGAATGGATAGTCCACATGAAAATAATATAACACATCTCCAACATTCTCCCACCTTTTGTCTTCTTTGCAAAACAAGGGGGTCTATTATTTACAAGGTCACAGGTTTGGGGTAGGAAACAATGCCAATTGTTTCTGTACATCAAGACAACTTCTCAGTACTAACAGACTTCATTAATGAGTATGTAACATTCTTTAAGGTATCAACCTTTTCCAACAAAAACTTCTTTTCTTCAACCATCTATTTCATGAAGTGGTATTGTGCAACAATATGCTTCATCTTAGAAACATAAGCAAAATTATTTGCCAAAAAGTTTGCACTTTGATTGTCACAATTTAACCTTACAACTTATTGCACAAACCCAATAACTGAACACACTCTTTGAAACCATACAACTTCCTTACTTTCATGGGTGGTTGCCTTGTATTCAACTTCTATAGTTGAAATTGCAACCACAACCTACCATGGGTTCTTCACTCCGTGAACCTATGACATAGCATGTGTGTTCATGTAATATTAAAGAATACTCCTAATTTCACTAGATATTAATAAGTACCTCCCAAAATCCTTTTGTTGGGGCCCCCTTACAATACATATTTCTAATAATATAACCCCCTATTTTTACTACAGACCCCTTTAATACCCACAATACATATAAATCCCCCCATACTTCACATCCCCCCCGATACCTACAATATATTGACCTTATTTTTCACAATTTAGAAAAAAAACTTTATGAATGAATGTGATAAGATATTGACCAACAAGGTGAAGCCCCCATGCATTCTACTCTTTCTCATCCAAATAATTGCTCCTCTAAATAAGTAAAAAGTCTAACCACTCATAGATATTTTATGATCAAGATCTCTAGCCCAATATACATCATCAAATCCATGCATATTTATTAATTTATCTAGTCCATGACTTCATTGGTAGCATATTTCATAATTTGTAGTTCCACTCAAATACCTGAAGACCCTCTTTACAATTTTCAAGTGCTCCTTCCTTGGTTTTGACTCAAATCTCCCGCTACATGGGAAATGTCTAGTCTAGTACAAAGTTCCATGGAATATATCAAATTACCTACAACATTGGCATAGGGAACACAAGACATATCTGATACCTCTTCCTATGCCTTGGGACATTTTTCTATAGATAAATTTGCACCTACGGTAATAGGAACCTTGGTCGTTTTACATTCTTTCATACCAAACCTATGCAAATTGTCTCATACCTCCTCTGGTTTAACCAAAGTTTCCTATCGACATGATTGATTTTAATCTCCATGCCCAAAATAAAGTTTGTACAACCAATATCCTTCATGTCAAATTTAGAGGATAGATGAAATTTAACCCCCTTGATTATATTCGTGGTGTTTCCAATTAACAATGTATCATAAACATACAACACTTCATAAATAAAGTGATCACCAACCTGCATGCAATATACACAGTGATCAACCTTGCTTCTCATAGATCCGAATCCTTGTATGTAAGTATCAATTTTTTTATACCATATTCTTGGGGATTATTTTAGACCATATAGGGGATTTTTCATTTTGCAACCCAACTCCTTGCCCTTCACTATGAATCCTTCATGTTGTTTCATGTGCATTTCTTTATCCAAGTCCCCATGTAGGAATGTTATTTTTACATTCACTTGTTCTACTTCAATATAAATCGTTGCAGCAAGAGACAATAGAAATCTAAGGAAAGTCAATTTTACAATAGGAGAGAAAATATCATCAAAGTTGATTCCTTCCACCTGAGAATATCCTTTCTCTATCGCATGAGCCTTGTACTTTTCCACTTTACCTTCTGCATTAAGCTTCTTCTTGAATACCCATTTTCTACCATCAAGTTTTCTTCCATCAGGAAACTTGAGCAAGCCCCATGCCTCATTTTTGTCCAAGGATTCCATTTCTTCAACAATGGCCTTCTTCCAGAGTTTACCTTCCTCATAATCAACTACCTCTATAAAATTTCTAGGATCATCATCAATAACAAATAAAACAAAGGAAAACAAAATAGGTGGACTATAACTTTTTGTTTCCTTCTTACTCAAACAGATCTCCTTAAGACCATGGTCCATGGTTCTTCTTCTTCATCTCATTCATTTAAATCATCTATATTCGTTGAGTCAAATTATCCATTCTCTAGTTCAAACACTATTTTCTTTAGTTTTCCCTCTCTTGGTTCATCTTCATGCTTAGGAATTCTTTCAACTTCTATGAAAATCACATTATGACTATAAAAAGTCTTCATTGTTACTAGATTCCAAAATTTGTAGCCTTCTACTCCATCTTTATAACCAATAAGGATATATATTTTGTGCCTTATTGTCCAACTTGCTCTTTTTTTCCTTCAAAACATGCACATAAACATCACAACAAAAAATCTAAGATGTACAAGAAAAGGTTTCTTACCAATCCATGCCTCATGAGGAGTCTTATCAACTAGTGATGATGTAGGTGATCTATTGACCAAATAACATGCTATATCTACTGCCTCCACCCAAACATTATATATTATGCACTCACCGATGAGCACATTTCTTTCATTTTCCATCAATGTTCTACTCACCAATTTTTCAACTCCATTTTGTTGAGGTGTGTATGGAATCATAATTTGTCATGATATTCCACATTGTATACAAAATTGCTCAAAAACATTTCCATGGAACTCTCCTTCATTAAATGTTTTTATGACCCTAATAAGGGTATATATATAATTAAATGTGTATGTAATAGGAGTTTGGTGTCATATTGGTTTTACATTGGAAATGTGTGTGTGTGTGTGCGCGCGTGCGTGTGTGTGTGTGTGTGTAGAGAGAGAGAGAGTACATGTGGACTTATGATTTGGATATATAAATGTACTTGGGTTATTTGAGAGTTATATTTGTAATGTATAAGGTTTCCTTGTGTAACTCACGATTCATCATTATTATCACTCTGAACACGATCTATTCTTATAGCTTGTATACATTGCATGTATGTTGAGTTATTATATTATTTTAATTATTAGGTTCATAGAATTTGGTCATATACAATTAATCATGTCATTGCCAATTTTCATTCTAATTTACACCCTTACATTAAAATTAATAAATAAATCCCTTTATAATACAACCCCTCTATTCATAAACTTAATTGATATTTTAATTGTTCTATGATTACTATTAATTATCTTGGTTGTAATTCTCTATACTAATAAATAATATTTAAAGAATTTACATGACTTACATCCTTAAAAAATTCTCTTATAATTGAATATTAAGTACGTGTTTAATAACATATTTCAAGGTTACTATGGAGAATATTTCAAGGTTTTACATGACTTATACCCATACAACTTTATCTCTTACGAGTGAATTTTAGGTGTTAGGTACATGTTGGCACAGGGGCAGACCCAAGGTTCAGCTCTAAAGGCACACCAACAAGCCCTAACTACTGGCCCTTTCAGCAACACCTACGAAGAAGATGCCATCTCACCTAAAGTAGCTATAGGGGGTTGCAGGACATAGGTGTCTACAACCGGAGGAAATGTAGAGTGGATTCACAACAACAACACACAGTCACCTAGTTATTCTTTATCTTCCTTAAACCTGCTGCACATGTTATATTCCAGATCTAACACAATATCACAATAGTAGCATATCAAATGACAGAGAACACAACATCAATCACACATAACACAAGATATACGTGGTTCACCCTCTCCCTAGGGCTACGTCCACATAACTGTGCTTTATGATATATTAAGATGGAAGCATACAGTTCTTATCTACGCTCTTGGCTAGTAAATCTTCTCCTCTTCTCCCTCTTTCTCTCCCCTCCCTGTGCACCCAGCTGCAGGGTTGATCTTCACACCCATCTAAATATCTTACAATACCAGAAGGCTCTCGCACTCAACACTTCTCTCTCACATAGTAGTACTCACTCAATCATACAATAACAATGAACTCTCAACCAACTTAGCACCTCCCCATCCCAGGTCCTTTAGACCTTTATTTATACATTTCAATAGCTCTAGGACACCCTTAGGTTANTTCTTATCTACGCTCTTGGCTAGTAAATCTTCTCCTCTTCTCCCTCTTTCTCTCCCCTCCCTGTGCACCCAGCTGCAGGGTTGATCTTCACACCCATCTAAAGATCTTACAATACCAAAAGGCTCTCACACTCAACACTTCTCTCTCACATAGTAGTACTCACTCAATCATACAATAACAATGAACTCTCAACCAACTTAGCACCTCCCCATCCCAGGTCCTTTAGACCTTTATTTATACATTTCAATAGCTCTAGGACACCCTTAGGTTAAAACCTGAGTTTCAAAACCCTAGATACCAAAACCCTAGGTGTCTAAAACCCTAGGTCAACTTGACCCATGTTTTCAAGGCTTCGCCAACTTATCTTTCCTTCCTTCACACACGGTGCTTCAAAGCATATGTTGACATATTCTTCTGCTTGTTGAGTTTTCCACGATCCCTCTTCCTTGCTTATCTATGATCCTCGATATCCTCATCCAATGGCTTTCTTTCTCTTACTTCGCTCCGTCTTTTCTTCTCTTTTGCTCACTTCAACCCAATATCAGTCATTGTTTCTTCCTAACAGTTCACATTTTTCCTTTTCTTCCTTAATATTCACTTTCTTCTATAACCAAGGGCCAATAGGCCCCCAACACTCACCTATGACTCGTCTCGAATAACTTCATGTCTGAACTTTCTGCTTCATTTCAACTTCAGATTGCGTAGGGCAGCCTGTTCTTTCTGCTTTGTTTCTCCCTTCTATATGTAGACTGTCTTTTCTGTGTTTGGTACCTAGTTTCAACTGCACCTGGTACCTAGAACCTTTTTCTTATGTTTTTACTGAGAGTTGTGAGGCAGCTAGTTGTCATAATACAATTTCAACCAACTTTCGTTCACCAAACCTTCCTTCCATTCTCCAGTCAAAGTCTTCAACTGCACATCTCCTCCTTCTGTAACATAGGCAACCTCATATGGTCCCATCCAATGCATCTTGAACTTCCCTAGATGCTTCATGAAATGAATTTCATATACCAATACCAGATCTCCTTGCTTGAAAGAATTCTTCTTGATGTGTCTGTCCTGTTAGGCCTTTTCTCTTTCTTTCTGAACCTGTTGGTGAAATCCTGCAATAAATTTGTCTTCCTCCAGTTCGACCAACTACGCAAGCCTCTCTTGTACAACACCAGTGTCATCCATATCTGTAAAGGCTGCAATTCTCAGACTAGGAACCAAATATTCCATGGGTACAACTGCTTCTATACCATAGACAATTTTAAAGGGGGTTTGCATGGTCAGTTTCTTGCAAGTGTTTCTATAGGCCCATAATACTACTAGTACTCTCAAATCCCAGTCATCCCTGTTCACGCTACATATCTTCGTCATCGTTGTCTCCAAGATCTTATTGAATGCTTCAACTGTCCCATTTTCTTGTGGATGATAGGGCATGCTCTTCTGATGGTGAAATTCAAATTCTTGAGTCAAGGCTTCAATAGTCTTGTTAATAAAATGTGTGCCTTGATCGCTCATAAGGATCTTTGGGCATCCAAACTTGGTTATGATAACATCAAATATGAAGTGTGCAGTTGTAGTTTCACTACAGTCCTTAACTGCTCTTGATTATGCCCATCTGGTCAAATACTTTGTCGCGGTGATTATGTATCTAGCTCATGTGCGCTTTCTTGGTGGGTTGATATGTCCCACGAAGTTAATGGCCCATTTCTCAAATGCATGTAAGGTCAGCTGAGGCGCTAAAGGCATATCATCTCTTATGGATGGTTTCCCAACTCTTTGGCATACATCGCAGGCCTTATAGTATTCCTTAGCATCTTTGTGTAGAGTAGGCCACAAAAGGCCATCCCTAAGAATCTTTTGCGTTGTTGCTTTCCCTGCGTAGTGTCCTCCTGCGATGCCTTCATGTGATTCTGAGAGGATCAATGGTCTCTCTTCTTCCATAACACACATTCTCAATATCTCATCAGGTCCCATCTTGTATAGTTGTCCATCTATAATTGAAAAATCTACAGCATGTACTACCAACTGTTTCTTCTGAATAATTGTATATTTACTAGGTGCCAGTTCTATTGACAGGAACTGCACTATCTCCGCGAAGTGATCATCAAACTTATTGATGGCTAGAAACTGTGCATCTGGAAGTGTATCCTCCAAACTAGTAGGCTCTTCTCCATGTTCCAATCTCAACAAGTGGTTAGGACCTTTGTTCATCCTTCCTGGCTTAACCACGATCTCAAAATCATATTCCTGAAATAGCAGAAGCCATATGCATATTCTCCCCCTCAACACTAGCTTGTTGAATAAGTATTTAAGCACAGAATGATCAGTGAACATCTTAAAATGTCCTTCGAACAAGTAGTGGAAGAATTTCTGCAGCGCATACACCATGGCTAATCCTTCTCGCTCTGTGGTGGTGTAATTAATATTAGTTGTTGATAGCTTCCTGCTAGAAATGGCTAACGGGTGGTCAATGTATCCAACTCTCGGTTGTGATAACACTACTCATAATGCGATAGAAGATGCATCGACATGCATGTGAAATTCCTTACTCCAATCTGGGAAAACTAGAATGGGCGCAATAACCATTTTTTGTTTCAGTGTGTTGAAGCTCTGTTGGCATTCTTTTGTCCAATGAAACTTACAGTCTTTCTTTAGAAGCTTCTCCATGGGTGTTTTGATCCATGTGTAGCCCTTAATGAACTTTCTATAGTATCCAGTATGTCCCAGTGCAGTCTGCAGCTGTTTGACTGAAGTAGGAGGGGGTATATCGACTATAATGACAATCTTGGATGGATCTACTGACAATCCTTGCTTATACACAATATGGCTCAGCATCACTCTGAAGGGTGAAAATAAGATGCACTTATTTAGATTCAAGGCAATCTGACATTGCCTGCACTTATCCAAAATTAGTCTTAAACATTCAATATGATTTTGCAAAATGTTGAAAATAGTCCAGTCATCAAAATATGCTTCCAGGAAATTATGTAAAAACTCCTTAAATGCTTTGACCACCACCCTAGAAAAGATGGTTGGTGTTGTTGGCACAGGGGCAGACCCAGTGTTCAATGCTACAATAATGCACCAACAAATCTCTAACTATTGGCCCTTTCAGAAACACCTACGAAGCAGATGAAGTCTCACCCGAGGTAGAGGAAGGGGTGGTTGTAAGACTCAAGTGTTTGCAACCTTAGTTGGAACATGGATCTGTGATTATAATACTAAATACAACTCTTAGCACTGTCAATTTCTTAATATGTAATCACTATTCACTTTGTTGATACAACAGAGCTTCGCAACATTCACATTAATCTATAGTATTCAAGCACTTAGCATATACAATTGGATCATAATGAGTACATAAAGCACTAAGCATGACTATCTAGATCAGATCTAACATTCTCACATATAATGAGCACAAATAATAAAAAGATCTATCTAAACATATCAGAGCACTTAACATATAACATATGAACACATAAAGACAAAGAACAAAGCACATAACACAGTGTTTACGTGGTTCACCCCCCACCCTGGGGCTACGTCCACCAACTCTTCTTCTTTATTTGTCTTCGGTCAATCAGTTACAAGCACAAAGCCATCAAAACCCTTACTCCGCACAGGACAAAATATCTGCGCAACTCACTAGATCCTTCTTCCTTCCGCTACAACACTAAGCTCTCCACAATCTGCTACAAGGATCTGCACTTAGCTCTGCAAGTCTCTTGCAGTCATGCACAAAGAACTTACAGACTCTACTCGCACTTAGCATACATTCACATCACATAGATGCACTATTATCTCCTTCTTACATTGCCTATCCTTCTATTTATACATACAAAATAGGCCTAAACATGGGTAAACCCATGGGCCGACATCCCATCTCCATTACATATTCCCAAAAATCCAAAAAGGGGACCAAAACGGGGCCGAGATCCCATGATCTTCGCTTCATCTTGTGCTCCTCCTTCGATAGGCTGTCGAAGTCTTAGAATAGGTCAACATGACCAAGAAACTCCCAAAACTTGGTGAAGGGCCAACAAGCCCCCAACACTCACATGTGACTCGTCCCAACTCACTCTGGTCTGATCAATTCAGCTTTGAATTCCTCAATCTTGGCCCATGTTGCTTCAACTTGCTTCTTTGTTGTGGCCTCTTGTTCGGTGAACTCCTGGATTAATTTGTCATTCAATGTCCCTTCTAGGCGTTGTTCTGCTGGGGTGATGACATGTTCTAACTCTGCTCCTTAGATTTCAACTTCTGTAAGCAACTAGCATGCCTTATCTTGCACAGGTTGAAGTTGTTGAGTGACTTCCATCACTTATATGGATATGCTGCTGAGATGTGCATTGTACTTGAGACCTCTTCATCCTTTCTACAACCGAAAGAGCCTTCAGTTGTGCCTTTAGTGTATCTGTGTGCTGCTTCACTTCCTGGAGCTATGACTTCTGTGTCTGTAGCTCCAGATTCTATGTGAGGTTCTCGTATGTATGGGCACTTTGGTTACTCATCTGCTTGCACTCCAAGGCAAGAGATTTTAATCTGTCAATTGCACTAGGGGAAGTTGATTCTCGTTGGTCCCTTACGTCTTGAGGAGTCTCGAGCATAGTGCGAAGCTCCAAGTCTTCTATGCATTGTTCGAACTGCTGGATTACTTATTCGAGTTGGGCCACCTGTTGTGGAATTCTCTCTTCGACCTTTAATTCGATGACTGTCACAGAGCAAAGTGCTCTGTGAACCACTTCCTTAACTTAGAGTTGCTCGGCAAGACACTGTTCCTTGATTTTCTATAACTGTGCTTTTTCTTCATCCCACTATGCTTGCAGAGAAAGATTTTCCCGTTCTGCAACACAGAGTTGTTCCTCAAGGTATTTATGTTCTTGTGCTAAAGCCTGGGTGGCTTGTGTTGTCTCTTCTTGAGCTCATCGAAGGTGATATTTGACTGTATCAACAATGAGATGTAGTTGAGCGGGCTCATCACCTAGTTCTGATGTTCCTGCAGACAGAGGCGCGGTGGAAACAACGTGGCTAGACTATAATGCCTGTTGCAGCCCTTGGATCTCATCCTTAATTCGACTGAAAACCTCCTCCTAATTAGTTGCTTTCTTCTCTTCTATATCCATCGAAGCATCGTTCAGTGCTGCGACGATGAAGTCGAAGTCGTCTGAGGTGAGGATGGTCTCGAATTTTGTCCTAGTTTCTTTCATTTTCTTCCCTGAGGAAGGTTTCAGAGGGGAAACCTTCCTTTTCTTTGAGGGGTCCTCCTCGTCTCTAGGTGGTGTAACCTCGCCTTTATTTGGTTCAACTTATGTGCCATCTATTTCTCCACCGTCTCCTCCTTTCTCTGCTAAGATGGAAGCAGTCTTCATAGATGCGATGTCTAAATCATGGACCTCTTCGATCTTCTTTATCTTACTAGGTCCGGGTATATCCATCACAGTTTCTGGACTGTCAACATTGAACATCTTCGCAGGGTGCACCGGAACAAGGAGTTTGACCGACCATTCCTTGGTAATATCTTCCAAGTCATCCTCCGTCAACTTGTATTACGACTGCAACTATTGTTTATGCTCATCAACGTGTGTTGTGATATAGATGAAATGGAGGTCCACGTTGAATTTCGTTAAGGGCTTGAACCTATGGAGAGTGTTTGGGGTTATACGAGGTGTAGACTGGATGGCTACCTTCAATTGGTTGTAATAAGTATGGAAGATGACATTTGATTGCCACTGCTTGTTCATGTCGTTCGACTACCAAAGTGTACTGAACTTCGCGGCCAGAGGTTCAAACGGCTTGATCTACGGGAAGGTCGCACCTTCCGGCATCTCCCATGTGATAACATTGATCCAGATGAGAAACCAGTTGAAGTGGAACTCATATCCTTGATCTTGTGCTTCTATGCAGTCCAATTCCAGCTGGTTTACAAGGTACTTTGCCCAATTCATTTGTAGGCCCTCCGCACACTTCCCTGCGAGGTCGACTACAAATCCAGTCACTTGGGTGGGTCGGTTCTTGCGAACTAACTTCCCTGCAATCAATTGTCAGGCTAGGCACACTGCGTCGCTCTGGATAGAGGATACCATGTAGGTGTCTTTAATCTTCTGTGCAAGAGCGCGATCCATGGTTTTTCCAGTGTAGAAATCCTGTGGGTCAGAGCCTTGCATGCTCAGCCCTGTGATCCAATTAATCAACGTTGGATCCACTTTGATACAACGATTCAACCACAAATATCCTCCATGGTAGTAGGACAACAGTAACTCGACGCATGCATTCACTTCTTGGTGCCTTATGAAGTGCGAAATCTTCATAACATTGAGGAAGGTGGACTATGCGAGGTTATGGGTCCATGACTGGGGTATGATCTTTGAGTTCTTTCCCTTGGTTCTAGTCAGATACTTGTGTGGGGCAAGCATTTTGTACACCTTCCTGTCGTCGAGGTTGAAGTCGCTAAACTTCAATGCTGTGATCTTATCTTGGTCTGCACGCACTATGAGTATCCCCTTTGGGAGGTACGCAGTGACCAATTCATATTCAAAGTCTCTGGGCACACTGTCTCGGTTTATTGTGTCGCTCAGAGGTGGTATATAGGCAGGTAGAATGCTCAGAATCAACTTATCATTCGCTAAGTCATCGTTGTGTTTAGTTCGCCTTTCACGGGACGGTCGAGCTCCGTGAGCAGTGGATGGGGACACTTGCATTGTTCTTGTGGATGAAGCCTGGATACCTTTAGACATCGACATGGATTTCTTAGTCATCAAGTCGATCAAAACTTCCTCAGCAGCTTTCTCTGCAGCGCTCAATGCTTCCGAAATACGCACTCGGGGTGAATAATTTGTGGATTCAGGGAGAAACTTAGACACGGTAATGAGATAGAGACTGAGAGCACAATGATCACTGTATAAAATTGGCTCAGTCTATAGGCTTGAATTCTCAATTAGCAAAAGTGTTCTCGGTGCATGGAGTGACGGGATAAATAGGTAACTCGACAACGGTTCGTTTACAACGGGTATGAGCCTCCATTAACTCATGTTCGATCCATTATGGCCTGGCCCAACGGTCTGATTATGAACCTTTATTTCTTTTCTTCCCGTTTGAAGCAGGAGTCGAACGGATATATCAGCCCCAACGGCTATATTGCTTCATCCTGGCAAAGTGCCATGTGTCGTTATTCTGATATTCCAGCGAAGCTCCAATTCTGTAATTTTTCTTTCTACGAGGTTTCCTCCGAAACCTCCTGTAAATTTTCAGTCTTAGCCTTCTTCTTTCTTAACTGTCGATCCTTTTTTCCAGTGAGCTTCGTCTCGGTAGTTCTTTTTCCATTTTGATTCTTGTCTTCTATGGTCTTAGTCACTTCGCACTATTGAGATTTTTCCCTAGGGTCCCTGGATAATACTTCTTCTTTGTCTGGGATAGGTAATTCAATATTTTGTGGATTCTCTAGTGTTCTCTTAACTTCGAAATCTGGGTTACTATCATTAAACATCTTCAATCTACTCTCTTGTTCTTCAATCAAGCATGTGATCCTTCTGGTCATAAAATCTTTTAACTCTTTCTTATTCTGTTCCAAAACTTCTTCTTCTTCTTTTCGTCTGGCTTGATCTCTATCAATCTAAGGTTTTCCTATTAACATGGTAAATGGGGCACGGTTCTCAATAAATTGAATAATCTCAAAATATTCTTTCGTCGAAGTTCCATTGATAGTCATAGGTATCTAAGCGAGCCTCCCACACAAGTTTACCAGTTTTCCTCTGAATAACCCTATTCCTCCTAGTGAAGGGATCATAGCAGGCCTTCCTTTAGCTTCCCAAGTTCTCTCTATCATGATATTCACTTGTGTTTCCTCATCTAGAACATAGTCAATGTCGAAGTCCCCTATTCTTGCTTCAAGGCACTCTTTGTCTTTAAAGGTCTCTCATAGTCTAACATGTTGATGGTCATCCAAGGTTTATTTCATCTGTAGTAATACCTTCTCTTATTCTTTTTGGGGTTCTACTATAGCCTTATTTTATGGATCTATCTTAGGGTTTTCTTGTATTACGTTCATACTTTCAAGCTTGGCAATCATTCTA
>SNQJ01S0032884.1:192503-206478 GCA_010110895.2 Picea sitchensis | reverse complement strand
TTCCTAGTTAATATAGCACATCTCCTTGTAGATACTTCGTACATTTTTTTCTTCCAGTTCTCTAGTGATTCTTCTGAATCCGATGAGCATGTGTTGTCACTTCACCAGCTCAAATTCCCATCTAATGTAGGATTAATGTAGTCCTGTTGTCTGGCTGTTAATTTGTATATGTTTTCTAGGTCATATGCGTGGTCTTCTTTTCTGATGGGTTATGTGTATCTCTGACCTTCATCAGGATCCAAAGGTGCAATGACCCTAAGACCATCTACTTCAAACGTCATTCTTATTTTATTTAAATCAACCACAGTGGAATTATTGAAATCCCAATCAATTCCTAATAGCGCAGGGTAAGGACAACTATCATCAACTATCTCAATCACCTCAAAGTCTGCAAATGTACTTACTCCATCGATGTCCACAAGGACATGCTCCAATCTTCCAAAGGGGCTTATAGATTGTTGATTAGCCATCCTAAGCCTGGTAGGGGAATATATCAACTTAGGTTTTCCCATAAGTTCCCAGCCCTACTTCGTCATGACATTGACCTTCAACCCTAAGTCGAGGACCACGTAGTCTATATTGTACTCTCCAATCTGAGCATTAAGGTGTAGTTATTTATTTTTCCTTCTCTTCTTGGATAGTTGATGTACTTATTTATTTAGCAAAGGATCTACCCTTCCTATCTCATATTGTCTGACCAAATTTTGTAGTTCTTGTATGGCGTTTTCATCTTTAATCAACTCAATAAACATATACAAGAAACTGATAAGTTAACTCACCTCTTTTCCATCTCTGGGTGAAGTCGACTGATCAAATTCAAGAGGCATTCCATATTCTCTTACTTCTAGTCGAACCTTTGATGAAGAAGCCTGATCTCTTCCGAATTGTTTTCTTGCTTCCTCAAATATTTTCTTCTCTTCCTTGGGTCAAACTCTCGTGTCTTCTCTGCAGCTTTCCTGACTCCTGATTATTTTGTAGTCTTTCCTTGGATCACTCTGTCTTCTCATGTAACAACACTTCCTCATGTGATAACAATGAATCTAGGATCTGCTCCACGAGGTTCTTCTTTGATTAGTTTTATTTGTTGATTTCCTCCTCGTTTCTCCTGAAGCTTAGCTAGCAATGTTGGACATTCCTCGATAACATGCTCGAATGAGTTGCAATAGATGCAAGTGGTACAAGGGTTCTGACAGTCCCTTTCCAAGTGTCATGGTTGTGTGTAGTTATAACAGATGATCTGTCCTCTACCTCGACCCATACCTCATCCTCTTCCTCTTCCTTGGAATCCACCCCGAGGATTGAATTTTCCTCTCCCAGGGGAATTATCTTGTGCAGTGCTTCCTTCTTGCTATACTTCACCTTGAATTTTGTATATATCCCTCAACCTTTCATGCATGAGATCGTAAGCCCTACAATCCCTGTCATCGTGTCCTACTAACTTACAGAACGTGAAATACAGATTAGTGGTTGTCTGGACATATTTCTATAGATAGTAACATTCACCAGGGCGATGTCGATTTCTACATACCTCGTACCAAGGTAGGGTAACTTGCTTCAAAGGGCTTAGAACTCTAGAGGCCAAGTATTCCTGAAATAAGGGACAATGTTCCTTGTCATGGCCTTCTAATTTGCATATGATACACCAGATGTCTTCTCTTTTATCTTTTCCCTTGTCCTTCTTCATATCTTCGACCTACAGTGATAAGCTAGTTAGTTGACTCAAGACTTGACTCATACCTGAGTTGGATTCTCCCATAAGGGTTGATTCTAATTTCATGGAAATATCCAGTGCCTCAATCTAAGAAGTAATATTTTGTTTCATCAGAGGAACTCTAATGTGTGGCAAGAGGGTAGCAATGAACCATTCCTTGTTCTGCTCATTTGGGATCTGAAAACTCAAATGGCCTGTTAAGTCCTTAAATCTCTAATCAAACTCCCACATAGGTTCATTTGTTCTCTGCTTGATTTCTTTTAGTTCTGTAATGCACTGTGACTCTGACTTAGGTTTATTGAATTCGACAATTAACGCAGTCTTAATGGCATTCAATGATTTAGGTGTAGCTCCTTGGACAAATTTCATGTACCAGCTCAGTGCGCGATATCTTAGGGTAGTGCTTAACTGAGCCCATTTGACAGCTTCATTGGTGATATTATTAATACTCCACATAGATTCACATAGAAACCAATGTTGATCAAGATCTTCAGATCCATCTCCTCTAAAGGTGGGTAACCTCATCTCATCTTCCATAGATCTTCCTAGGTTTCTTGACTGAGTATGTGGTGGACTGCTAGTGACAGTTCTCTGAGTGTTTTGATGAAATAGGTTACTCAAGTTATTTAACGCTGCTAAAGAAACATGAAGAATAATAGTACTTACTTCAACAGTCAACACAGTTCTTGAATTTTCTGTCTCTTCTCGGTGAGGTTCCTCTATCCTAGTGGATTCTGAATTCTATTTGTTTGTCATATTTTCCTCTTCTCCACTTTAGAACCCTTTGTCTATGTAGTTCTTCTTAAATAGGTTCGCGAGGTGAACTTCTCTGAATACTTTCCCACTGCGCATATGTCCAGCCTCTGTGTCATTGTTGTTGTCTGAATTTTTAAACATTTATCTCTTTTGATCTGACCGATTACTGTATCTTCAAGGTGTTCTTCTCATGCAATAACATCTTGATCTTCAAATTTAGAAAATGTAAAAATTTTCCTCTAGGTCCCTTAAAGAAATATCTGTCTACTTGGCTATATGATTCCACTATGTCAACAAAAAACTCAGTGATATACCCTCCAATGTTTCTATCAAACCAGTGATCTACTACTCTTGACATGGCTTTATCAACTCTCTTAACCTTCTTGATCAGCACCGTCATCCAAACCATAGGTGGTCTGAGTCTGACTTCGAACTAGGTATCTGCTAACCTAGCTAGCCACTCATATAGATCCTAATGGATACCTTCAAAGAAAATCTCGTCTATATCTATAAAGATATATCTTCCCAACCAATCCTATGTAATAATATTAGGGTTCTTGTTCTGGGCTTCAGGGAAGTCCTTTTCTTGATCTTCTATCCACTTCTGAATCTTTGTCTTTGATGGAAACCACCTTGACATTCCCTCAAGAAGATTCTTGTCCCGACAACAGAACCATTTGTTGGCACAGGGGAAGACCTAGGGTTCAGCTCTAAAAACACACCAACAAGCCCTAACTACTGGCCCTTTTGGTAACACCTATGAAGAAGATGTCGTCTCACCCAAAGTAGTTATAGGGGGTTGCAGGACACAGGTGTCTACAACCAGAGGAAATGCAGAGTGGATTCACAGCAACAACACACAATCACCTAGTTATTCTTTATCTTCCTTAAACCTACTGTGCAAGTTATATTTCATATCTAACACAATATCACAATAGCATCATATCAAATGACAAAGAACACAACATAAATCACATTTAACACAAGATATATGTGGTTCACCCTCTCCCTAGGGATACATCCACATAACTATGCTTTATGATATATTAAGATGGAAGCATACAGTTCTTATCTGCGCTCTTGGCTACCAGATCTTCTCCTCTTCTCTCTCTTTCTCTCCCCTCCTTGCACACCCAGATGTAGGGTTGATCTTCGCACCCAGCTGAAGATCTTACAATACCAGAAGGCTCTCTCACTCAGCACTTCTCTCTCACACAGTAGTACTAACTCAATCATACAATAACAATGAACTCTCAACCAACTTAGCACCTCCCCATCCCAGGTCCTTTAGACCTTTATTTATACATTACAATAGCTCTCAGACACCCTTAGGTTAAAACCTAAGTGTCAAAACCCTAGATACCAAAACCCTAGGTGTCTAAAACCCTAGGTCAACTTGACCCAGGTTTTCAAGGCTTCACCAACCTGTCTTTCCTTCCTTCATGAGCGGTGCTTCAAAGAATGTGTTGACATCTTCTTCCGCTTGCTAAGTTTTCCACGATCCCTCTTCCTTGTTGATCTATCATCCTCAATCTCCTTGTTCAACGACTTGCTTTCTCTTACTTCGCTCAGTTTTTTCTGCTATTTTTCTCACTTTGACCCAGTATCAGTCATTGTGTCTTCCGCGCAGTTCGCATTTTGCATTTTCTCCCTTAATCTTCGCTTGCTTCCATAACCAAGGGCCAACAATACCTAATCCTTGGGATTATGATATATTGTAAATATTCTTGTAAATATTAATTCAGGAGGAATATAAAGAGTCCTAAGTGAATAGGAAGAGTCATTCAAACCTCTTGGAAGATGAAACCAAAGCTCACTTCTCATTGTATTAATGAATGTCTCATTTCAATGAAAATCAATCCATTTCATGGAGTTACTCATCCCTATCCTATAGTGCTATCATAGGAGGTTATTTTTTTATAAATCCATGATCTTTTTGAAGTTTCTTCCCTTCTCCTTTGGTTTCATACAATAAATATATCGTGTAGCTTCTCAGCAAGCTCTCCAAGTCCTTCTAGATTGTTTTGTGCTCATGATTATAATAAGGGACACTTGGAGATGAGAGAGGAGGGTCTCCTTGTGAACTTGCTACTTCACTTGATAAATATCCTACACAGGCTTGTTGACAAATGTACAAAGGATTTTAAGGCTTCAATTTTGGAGACACTCAATTCCATCCACACCTGCATTCTTGTTTGCATTCCCCTCATGCTCCAATGATTTTCCATGATGCTCATGCTCCATAATTTCATCAATTTTGGAATAATTTGCATGAGAATGGAGAAAACCATTTTGTACTAGTGAATGACACTTCTACCATAGACTCAAACTCACAATGGATTCACCTAGATCGACCTCGGGTCGAATTCCCATAGATGAAAAAATATTTCAAGAACAAAGAAAAAGTTAGCCGAACTGACCAAATGAGAGATCACATGAAATCGAGGAGGAACGTGGGTTCACCTGTGTAGTCTAGTTCACCAAATTATGATGAGATCACAGGGTTATACTGGCACCATTGTAATAACACACCTTTCTCTTTTCGACATAGTCTCTCGACGGAGATAATTCTACATCCTTATTCCTTCTCTATAATTTGAACCAAAATTCTTGAAAATATACTCTCTTATGTTATTATTGAATCTGTGGTAGTTTTCATGTTTGTTGTGAGAATTCATGGATTTGGTTGTCAAGGTAAAATACAACACTACTCTGAGGAGATTCAATGTGTATGCAAGGGAAGATGGCAGTCTAGACCTCTCTTTGGCTGGGTTGAGATCTAAAATATGCAAGTTTTTCCAATTCAATCCATATGCATAGTTTGTTATAACATATGTCGATGAAGATAACGACATTGTAACTATGGTAGGTGACAATTATCTTCTTGATGTTTTGCATCAAGGTTTGAATCCTGTGTGCTTGGAAGTGTCTATGATGAGTAAGAATAATAGGTTCATAGAAAAACAACCTCAAAGACAACCTTACACCCCTCATGGTGAGAGATCTGATCTTCATTGTGTCCATTGTGGGAAGAATGGACATGAGGAAAAGCCTTGTAGGATCCCATGGGAGTATATCAAATACAAGTAGGAACAAAAAGGTAAATCTCCTAAATCCACTCAATTTGTTATTGCTCATTGCAGTACTAGCATAACTGAAGAATTGTTCAAAGTTTCATTTTTGTCTTCGAGAGTTGCTTGGCTGCTTGATATTGGTGCAACCTACAACATGACTTTTTGAAGAGACTTATTTGAAGAAATGGATGAAAATGTGAGGTAGTAGTAATCTTTGCAGATGGATCTAGTCTCAAACCTACGGGAATTATCACCATCATACTCAAATTGTCTGGATTCCCAGATTTTATGTTGCATACTTTTCTCTATCTTTGTGAGTTGTGGAGGAACTTTTTGTCTCTTGTGCACACTCAATAGCAAGGCCATTCCATTCACATGTTTGATGGAAAAGTTGAAATAAGAAGGTCTTCCAATAACATGGATGGGAGGATAACAAATTGTTGAAGTTGAAAGGGACATCTGCATAGGCACATAATTTTGCATACCTTTCTCACCATGATGAAGGTACATTCTCATCTAGTCTTTTGTGGCATGCTAGATTTGGGCACATCAATTATGATAGTATTAATGTGTTGAATAAAAATAATGTTTCTAGTTTTCCTACCATTCCAAGGAACTTGAAGCAATGTGAGGCCTATGTCATTGGTAAACGCATCAAGCAACCTTTTCATGATTCCACCTCAAGTGCATGTAGAAATCAAGAGTTGGTACACTCTGATTAATGTGGCCCCATGCATGTTCCATATTCCTTTTCTAATAGATATATCATGACTTTTATTGATGACTACACCAGGATGTGTTGGGTTTAATTATTGAAACAAAGATATAAATAATTTGAAACTTTTAACAAATTTCATCTATGGATTGAAAATGAAGCTTAATCGTGTATTTTAAAGCTTGATCTCATATTTTAAATCTTCGTACTGATAATGGAGGGGAATAAACTTCAAATGAGTTTTAAATATATCTTCTTCATCATGGGATCAAACATCAAACCCACTATATATCTTCTTCATCATGGGATCAAACATCAAACCCACTAGTCCATACAAGCCTTAGTAGAATAATGTATCAAAAAGAATGAGAAAGACACTCTTGAATATGGTACGCTCAATGTTATTTTTCAATAATGTGTAGTTGGATATTTTGGGTCAGATATAATTCTTTGTGTAGTGTATATGAGAAATAGGAGTCCATCTCATTCTCTTTGGAACAAGACTCCTTAGGAAATGTGGAATGGTCGAATTCCTTTGGTGAGGCATCTTAAGGTTTTTGGTTCCACCAACTATGCCTTAATTCCTAAGGAGAAAAGAAACAATCTTGGTGCAAGGACTCGAAAGTGCATCTTCTTGGGGTACTCAAATACCACCAAGGCATACCATATTTACAATGAGGTAAACAAAAATTTCATTCTTTCCATAGATGTGTTTTTTTTCTTGAATCCATTAAGAATGACAAGACTATTGAGGGACAGCTTGATCATCTTGATAGATTCACCCATGTAAATAAATATCACGAGTTTAATGATGAGATTCTTCATATTGAAGGGGGAATCCCTATCTTGGATCAATATCTGGAATCTCATTTTGATGTTCCATCACCCCCTCATGAATACGATCCAACCACTTCATCAAAACATGGAGTTCAGTTTGACGATGTGATTGAGAGGATTGAAAGGCTGAACCTCGATGGGAATGAAACACCATCTCAATTAATGAAGCAACCTAAACCATCATATAAAGGTCCAAAGTGGCTCATAAAGACACTTGAAATTTTTCATCCTAATTAAGTTAGAAAGACGAGAACTAGAAGTTCTACAAGACAAGATGGAGGTGATGTAGATAATTCATATATAGGTGATGTAAATTATTTGGATGTTTCATTTTATTATGAATTGAATGTATGTACTAGCATTGAATCAACTTCCTTTGAAGAAATTGATTCTCATTAAGAGTAGAAAGAATCCATGTTGAAGGAATATGATGATCTCATCGAGAATGGGGCATGGAAGCTAGCAGATCATCCATTTGGAACCAAACCATTTAGCTACAGGAAATTCCACAAGAACAGGTACAAATTAGATGGTTCACTTGACAATCATAAGGTGAGGCTTGTGGTGAAAGAATATGCATAGAAACAAGGCATAGACTATGAGGAGACTTTTTCACCTACAACAAAATGGGATACCCTTTGTGCATTTTTGGCTTTGGTTACACATAATAGGTGGAAGATTCATCACATGGATGTGAAGACAACCTTCTTGAATGGAGACTTGAAATAAAATGTATGCATGTCTCAACCAGAAGGATTTGTTGTGAAGAGTAAACAACATAAGGTATGCAATTCATCAGGTCTTTGTATGGCCTAAATTAAGAACCTCATGCATGGTATGAAAAGATAACTGAGCATATTTTGAAGATCAATTTCAAACAATTTAATCTTGATGATGCAATTTTGTTTGTCAAGAAAGTTGGAAAATTTGTTGTATATCTTGTGGTGTATGTAGATGATCTTTTGATCAAAAGGAACAATGAAGCATATATTTCATCCATAAAGAAAGAATTGAAGAAAGAGTTTTGAGATGATGGACATGGGATATATTCACTACTACTTGGGTATTGAAGTAACATAGAATCCAAAGCATGTATTCATATCCCAAAAGAAGTACATTGAAGAACTATTGAACAAATTTGTCATTGTTGATTGTAATCCTCTCTCTACTCCAATGAAACAAAATATGAAGCTAAAGTAAAAAGAAGAGAATGAATTTGAGGATGCAACTAAATATAGAAAGCTTGTGGGGAGTCTTATCTATCTTACTAATACTATACCAAACATTTCATTTGCGGGTGGGAACCTTTCTAGGTTCATGCAAAAACCTTGTGAAGGAAATTGGTTTGTTGCAAAGAGAGTTCTAAAGTAATTGAAGGGAACTGAAGACTTTGGGCTCAAATACTCTAAGGTGGATGACTTCAAACTAGTTGGACCTACAGATTCATACTTTGATGGGGATAAGGAGAATGGAGTGTCTACTTTAGGATATCTCATGAGTCTTGGATCAACTTTTATCTCTTGGATATCAACAATCTGTTCCAACAAATTTTTCTACAGAGGCATAATATGTGGCTATTGTAGAGGTGACAAAGGATATTTGGTGGCTCGGGAATATACTAGAGGATTTGTAGGAGAAATAGGTTAATTATACGCCACTTTTGATTGATCACACTTCTACAATTAAGTTGGACAAGAATCCTAGATTTCATGATCAAATCAAACACATCAACACTAAGTATCATTTGATTTGAAATCATGTAGAGGTCAAAACCATTCAGCTGATACATTGTTCCACAAGTGAGAAAATCCCAAACATATTCACCAAAGAGATTGGAAGAGAAAAGTTTGAAAAGTTTAGAAAGATGCTTGGACTTACAAACACCCCTTCAGATTAGGGGGGGTGTTAAATAACTAATCCTTGGGATTATGGTATATTGTAAATATTAATTGAACAGGAATATGAAGAGTCAAAGGTGAATAAGAAGATTCATTTGGACCTCTTGGAAGATGAAACCAAAGGTCACTTCTCATTGTATTAATGAATGGCTCACTTCGATGAAAATCAACTCATTTTGTGGAGTTACGTGTCCCTGGCATGACATATGGTGCATTTTTAATAGCATATTTCAAGGTAATATTATGAATGCATGTTTTTTATGGAGATATGTGATTGGAGCCTATGAATAAATGTGATGAGATATATAGTTGGTATTGTGTTTACATCATGTTGCATCGTAAATTGATATCATACTAATATTTTTAAATTTTGGTTTAGTTTTAAAGACTATTTTTTATTTTTATTGGCTCAACAATTTTACTCGATTATATTATAAGTGGATATCATACTATTCTTATATAGATTAAAGACTAGTTGAACCATAGTTGATATCATACTAATATTTTTTAATCTTTTGGTCTAAGATTACAACAATTATATTTAGTTATATCATAAGTTGATATCATATTAATATTTTTGGAGTTACTAGTATAGCTTCAAAGACTAATTTTATTTACATTGACCCAACAACATTATATCTAATTAAGTCGTAAGTTGGTATCATATTATTATTTTTAGATTTTGTGGTCTAACTTTAAATATTACTTTGTTTGACTTGATTCAACAACCTTATCTAGCTACAAACAACATAAATGAATATTGTACCAATATTCTTGATAGAGATATCAATTATTTTACACAACCTTATTTGCATATATAATAGATTAGCTAGAGTTATTAGATGCATTTCTCCTTTGTTAAGATATACTTGAGTTTATATGTGCATGAATACCTCATGCCCACATCCTCATGATAATCCATATAGATATGGCTTCATAGGACCTCACTCAACTTTCATTTTTTCCCCTTAATCTATATAGATATTGCAAATATTTCTCTAATATCTACCCACACCCCACCCCTATATCATACTAATATTTTTAGATTTTTTGGATTAACTTAAAATATTACTTTCATACTAGTACTCATAGATGTTTTGGTTTAACTTCAAATATTACTTTGATTGAGTTGATCCAACAACCTTCTCTCGTTACAACATGTGTTGATATCGTACTGATATTCTTGGTAGAGTTATCAATAATTTTACACAAACCTTATTTTCATATATAATAAATTAATCATAGATATTAGAAGATGCATATCTCCTTTGTTAATATCTATTTGAGTTTGTATGTACATGGAAAGCTCTTTCCCACATCCTCGTGATAATCCATAGAGATTTGGCTTTATAGGAACTCACTCAATTTTCATTATTTTTCCTTAATTCATATAGACATGGTAAAGATTTCCCTAATATCTTCCCCCACCTACACCTCCACCCTCGTATGAGGGTGGGGGTCGGGTGAGGGAGATATTAAATAAAAATTTACACCTTATGTTGGCCCTTGACCAAGTTTTGGAGAACCTTGGTCATGCTTGACCAGTTTTGGGACTTCGACAGTCTGGTCGAAGGCGGAGTGCAAGGCGAAGTGGAGATCGTGGGATGTCACCCCCTTTTTAGGTATTTTTGGTTTTAGGGTTTATGTAACGGGTATGGGATATCGTCCCATGGGTTTACCCATTCCTTGGCCCCTTTTGTAATGTGTAAATAGAAAGCTAGGCGATGTAAGTAAAGGGAGAGATGTGGTGCTAAGTGTTATATTGTATTGAGTGCAAGWGATGTAAGTCGTTGGATCTATGTGATTGAGTTAGCTTTGTGCATATTGTGTGCATGAGAACTTGCAGAGCTAAGTGAAAGTGACTGTAAAGAGGCTTTGTGTTGTGACCTGACTCGGGGAAGGAGGATCTGGCGAGGTGCACGCAGATCTCCTGTCCTCTGCGGAGTGGGTTTTGATGCTCTGTGCATGTAATGAGATTGACAGAAGATAATAAAGAAGATGAAGAGTTGGTGGACATAGCCCCACACTGGGGGTGAACCACGTATATCCTGTGTTATGGTTGTTTTGTGCATTATGGTTGTTATTTGAGTTATTCTTAGTATAGCAATATATGTTAGATGCATTTGATATAGTAGCTTAGTTCTTAGTAATGTGAATGAATACTAGATTGGATATATTTCCATATGCTAAGTGCTTGGATGTGTTAGATCTTGTTGAATACTGCGTTGTTCTGTAATTAGGGTTTTCTCCTGCGAAGTGGATAAGGGATAAATAATAATGAATGTTAATTGCTAAGTGCTCTATTAATTATTGTAATCATGGATCTGTGTCCCAACTAGGTTGCATACACTTGAGTCCTGCAACCCCCCCTACCTCTACCTCAGGTGGGACTTCATCTGCTTCGCAGGTTTTGCCAAAAGGGTCGGTAGTTAGGGTTTTGTTGGTGCGTTGTTGAAGCGTTGCACCCTGGGTCTGCCCCTGTGCCAACAAATGGTTCCATTGTTGGGACCTAAAACTGTGATTGATGGGAACTGAAGAAAAGAGAAATCTTTGTGCATAGATCTATTTCTTTAGTGCGCAATATTCTACTTGACTTGCAAAGCTCTATGCTAAGAAAAGAAATTAGATCTAAAGAAAAGAGGTAAGATCTTAAATCTTTGTGCTCTGATAAAGGTAACATAAGTGAAATTTTTTGTTTCGAAAGAATGGATCTAGATATGTTTGATAGATTTTGTCCTAGTATGAAAACTAGGGCACAGTTAGAAGAAACAAGATTTGATATGAATAGATATGATAGAACTAGTAAAAGATATGTTATTCCTATGCATAGAAAGAATGTTTGGACTAACAAATGGATGCAGGATCCTAGAAAGAATTTTTTGCAAATCCACCACTGTGATCCCAGTGGGCAGTACAGGAAAGGTTGGGGATCATTCAAGAGAAAGAGAGGATTAACTCTTTGTTATAATTGTAGAAGACCGAGACATCTTGCTAAGGAATGCCCCGGTCGAGGTCCTATTTTCCTTTGTTGTAAGGCTACTGGACATGAAGTTTTGGATTTCCCTAGAATGATTTCCATAGTTGAAAAGATGAACATGAGACAAAAAGACCATGAGGAAGGTCAAGAGACTAAGAATATGCTCAAGAACCAGAAAGAATTAGAGATTGTATTGTTGCAGATGAAAGAAACGCTAAATGATCACAGAGACATCAACTTATCATAGGCCTTAAAAGAGAAAGAGTGCATAGAAACAAGAATAGGAGACTTCGACATAGACTGTGTTCTAGATGAAAAAACACAAATGAATATCATGACAAAAAGAACTTGGGAAATTTTGGGAAAACCTGCTATGGTTCCTTCATTGGGAGGAATAGGATTGTTTAAAGGGAAGATAATAATCCTATGTGGAAGACTTACCCAGACACCTATGAGTGCTCATGGCACTTTGATAGAATAAGAATTTGAGGTCATTAATTGTTTTGAGAACAACGCCCCATTTGCTATTTTGCTAGGAAAAACTTGGGTTGAGAAAGATCAGATACAAAGGAAACAAGAAGATTAAGCTTTAGAACAGAAAAAGAAAGAACTAAGAGATTTTGTGGCTAGGAGAATAGTGCACTTACTAGAATAGCAGGAGGACAAGTTGAAGCTACTAAGGACCAGAGACTTGGATGTCGAAGTTGAAAGAACACAAGAAGACTTGAAACCCTTGTCCATACAGGAGAGTAGAGCACCTACTCCAGAAAGAGAATAAGCATTACTCTCGAACCCTTCGAAAGACCCTCAACAGTGTGAAGTTACTATGCTAATATTGGATAAGAACAATAATGGAAAGAGGAACCCAGTAACTCAGATTACAGGAAAGAAATCGAGAAATCTCAGCAAGAAGAAAGCAAAGTTAGAGAAATTGTAGGAAGTTCCAAAGAGGACCTCGCAGAAGGAAGGTTTGCAGAACTGGAACTCGACTGGGATATCAAAACAACGTAGATTGGCACTTCGCAATGACGAAGCAATATGATCGTTGGAGGTGTCCTGACCATTAGAACGATGATCCAGAATGACTAGAAATGCAGTTATTGCCAGAACGTTCGCCATTGGACCATTGGGACCATGCCATAATGGATGGAATTGCATTGTTTGAGGCATTCCTTCCCATTGGAAGAGTCTGTTACAACGTTGTCTATTTATCTCGTCGATCATTGCACCACGAACACTTTTTCCAATTGTGATTATCCGAGCCCACAGAGAAGTAGTTTCTTTTGCTTAGTGCTTATTGAGAGCTCACCATTCATTATGTTACATTGAGTGTTGCTCACTGACCGGAGATATCAAATCTCGAACGTGTATGTCAGATGACTTGAGCATAGCATAAAAGTCCATCGAATAGATCCTAATAAACCTCATGGCTGAAAAGGTGATGTCCGCAAGCATACAAGATTCATCGACGTGAGGAGTGGAAGCATCCTTGTCGATTACGCAGCGTCGGTCTAGCCGATCCGCTACTGAGAAACGTAGAAAGCATCGTGATGAATTGGTGAATGTGAAGCTCATCCCATCTATCATGCCTGACTATATCATGCCTCTGGCTATCATGGTTAGTCGTGACAATGTCCGAAGGGACTTCGACTACACCTTGATCACTGCATACCTCCCGAAGGGGATACACGTAGTTGGACTGCAGTTGGGATAGATTATCACGTTGAAGATCAGTGACTTCAACTTGGGAGATCAAAAGAACCATGGCATGGTCACCCCACATAAGTATTTGACCAAGACCAAGGGGATGAAGTCAAATATCATCCCCCAGTTGTGGACCATGGACATCGCGAGGTCCACCATCCTTAACGTAATGAAGATACCCCATTTTGGAAGGCATCAAGAGGTTAATGTGTGTGTTAAACTCTTGTTGTCTTGATTCCATCACAGTTATTTGTGGCTGGACAGACGCATCACCGTAGATCTGGTGCTAATCCATCAGATCAC
>SNQJ01S0032884.1:171908-191450 GCA_010110895.2 Picea sitchensis | reverse complement strand
GAGGAAAAGGAACAGGCCACAAAGACCCTGAAGCAAGAAAAAGAGGAAGCCATAGAGCAACGCCAGGTTGCACAGTAAGAAAAATATGATCTCCAGAAAAAGTTTGCAGAGGATAGAGAGTAGATCCAGAAGGACAAAGAACAACTGCTCGTAGAGAATATTGGAGTTAAAGAAGCAGTCACTAGAGAACTTCGCTCTGTGACGGGCTTAGAACAAATGGAATAACACCCAGTGGAGATTTAGGTGGGGAAGCTTGTTGAATCCATTCAACAGATCCAACAAAGAGTAGTAGAACTTGAGTTACAAGCAGTACCAAGCACTCCGTAGGAAGTGCGATACCAGAGAGAAGAAATTGCCTGAAGCGCAGTCTAGAGAATCAAGGCATTGGCCTTAGAATGCAAACAACTCAGCAGTCGAAGTGCACAGACCTACGAGCGCCTTGCAGAGGACCCTGATCTAAGGACACTAGAGTCACAGCTCCAGGAGGAAAAGCAGCAAGCAGCAATAGTGCAAGCATAGTTGAAGCTATTATCAGCAGTCGAGAGGATGAAAAGGTCCCAAGAACAGTGCATGGTTTAGTAGTAGGTGCATGCCATCTAGAGCAAGGTCATGGAAGTGACTCAGAAGCTCCAACCAGTGCAGGATGCAGCTTGCACACTTTTTGAGGAAATTGAAGGACGAGGTGTAGAAATGGAACAAGTGGTCACCATAGTAGAACAACGCTTAGAAGGACCTATGACCGAGAAGGTTATTCAAGAGTTCGCCAAGCAGGAGGCTCTAGCCAAGCAACAAGTCGAGGAAACTTGAGACAAGCTCAAGGCCTTCGAGGCAGATTTACCCAGATCAGAGTGACTCGGGATGAGTCATAGGTGATTGGTGGGGGCATGTTGGCCCTTGACCAAGTTTTGGAGAACCTTGGTCATGTTTGACCATTTTTGGGACTTCGACAGGCTGGTCGAAGGTAGAGCGCAAGGAAATGCGTAAATTGTGGGATCTTGCCCCCTTTTTAGGTATTTTTGGGTTTAGGGTTTATGTAACATGTATGGGAAGTCGACCCATAGGTGTACCCATGCCTTGGCCCCTTTTGTAATGTATAAATAGAAATCTAGGCGATGTAAGTAAAGGGAGAGATGTGGTGCTAAGTGCTATATTGTGTTGAGTACAAGTTATGTAAGTAGTTGGATCTATGTGATTGAGTTATCTTTGTGCATACTGTGTGCATGAGAACTTGCAGAGCTAAGTGCAAGTGACTGTAAAGAGGCTTTGTGTTGTGACCTGGCTCGRGGAAGGAGGATCTGGCGAGGTGCGTGCATATATCMTGTCATATGTGGAGTGGGTTTTGATGCTCTATGCATGTAAGGAGATTGACARAAGATAATAAGGAAGACGAAGAGTTGGTGGATGTAGCCCCACACTGGGGGTGAACGACGTATATCATGTGTTATGGTTCCTTTGTGCATTATGGTTGTTATTTGAGTTATGCTTAGTATAGMAATATATGTTAGATGCATATGATATAGTAGCTTAGTGCTTAGTAATGTGAATGATTACTAGATTGGATCTATTTCTATATGCTAAGTGCTTGGATGTGTTAGATCTTGTTGAATACTGCGTTGTTCTGTAATTAGGGTTTTCTCATGCAAACTGGATAAGGGATAAATAATAATGAATGTTAACTGCTAAGTGTTCTGTTAAGTATTGTAATCACAGATCTGTGTCCCAGCTAGGTTGCAGACACTTGAGTCCTGCAACCGCCCCTGCCTCTACCTCGGGTGAGACTTCATCTGCTTCGCAGGTGTTGCCGAAAGGGTTGGTAGTTAGGGTTTTGTTGGTGTGTTGTTGAAGCGTTGAACCTTGGGTCTGCCCCTGTGCCAACACCTTCATATGAGGGTGGGGATATGGATGGGTGGGGATGGGAAGGGATATTATGAAAAATTATATTACCTCATATGAGAGTGGGAGAGATATTTTAGAAAACTTTACGCCCTCCTATGAAGGTGGGGTTAGAGAGGGGTAGGGTGGCAAAGGATATTAGGGAAAACTTGATTACAGTTTTCCCTAATATCCCTCTCCACCCTCATCCCTGAAAACTAATATCCCTCTCCACCCTCATCCTTATCTAGTTACACCATAAGTTGGTATCCTTCTAATATTCTTAGGTTTTGTGGCCTAACTTCAAAGATCACTTTTCTTGAGTTGATCCAACAACCTTATCTAGTTACAACATAATTTGATATCATACTCATATATTTGGTAGATATCAATTATTTTACACAACCTTATTTGCATACACAATAGATTAACCATACATATTAAAAGATGCATATCTCCTTTGTTAAGATTTATTTGAGTTTGTATGTACATGGATACCCCATGTTCACATCCTCGTGACAATCCATGTAGATAGGGTTTGATAAGACCTCACTAGACTTTCATTTTTTTCCCTTAATCCATATAGATATGGAAAGTATTTCCCTAATATCTCCCCCTACCCCCACCCCCCACCCTCATGTGAGGGTGGGGTACAAGGAGACATTAAAGAAAATTTTACACACTCATATGAGGATGGGAGTCAAGAAGAGTGGGATGGGGAGGGATATCAAGGAATAAAGTCTTCCCTGACATCTCTCCTCATCCCATTAAAGTTTTCCCTAATATATCCCCAATGGAATTGGATTGGGGAAGATGTTAAGAAAATATTTATTAAAATTATCCTTAATACGCTCCACACCCCATCCTTATATGAAAATAAAACTTTACTCAACTTTCATTCTTTTTTTTTTCCTTTTTTGCATTGATTTTTTTCTGTAATAAAAATTCTAAAAATTGTACTTTTACAATGTTAAGATGTACTTAACTTTAACACTATATGATTTTTTTAGGATTTGTATGCTTGCTTTTACAATATTAAGATCTACTTAACTTTATATTGTTTCTTAAGATTCCTATACATGATATGGATATAGATATCACTTGATAGAATCTTATTTGTTTCTTATTATTTTCTTTGTTAAAATTTTGAAAATCGGTTTTTTAAGAATCCCAACACTACATCAAGCATAAATATAAACCTAACACCAAACCAGATTTATATCTTTACCAGTTTAGCATGATATAACCTACTCAGACATATTGTGTTTGAAAGGGGTATTAATCAATTTTTTTTGTCGTCATGGTTAAACATCATTGCTTTGTCATTCTTTATCTGTTTTTATAAAGTTTTATGGACAAGCACATAGTCGTCCAATTGAACAAATGAATTGTAACAAACACCTGTGAATTTCTTAAAGTAGACCTGTGTGATTGGCCGATGAAGAAGATAAAATATTACATTTGTTGAATTTAACAAATTGGAGTGATATCATCGAAGTATCTGTAAATAAAATAGAACCCAATTTTCTTACTGACAACAATCAGTCCAGGTTATTTGTCAAACATGGCTCCAAATTTCTTCACTTTACCACACATTGTCAAACATTCCATTATCACAGGGGTTGAAATCGATCAGATATAACTTGGTAAAGAAAATGGAACTGAACCTCTCACGTATAGCATTGAATTAACTTCCTTTGAAGAATTTGATTCTCATGACGAGTGGAAATAAGCCATGTTGAAGGAGTATGATGATCTCATCGAGAATGGGACATAGAAGCTAGTGGATCATCCATTTGGAACCAAACCAATTAGCTACAGGAAATTCCACAAGAAGAAGTACAAATTAGATGGCTCACTTGGAAAGCATAAGGTGAGGCTTGTTGCGAAAGCATATGCATAGAAACAAGGCATAGACTATGAGGAGACTTTTTCCCCTAAAACAAAATGGGATACCATTTGTGCATTTTTTGCTTTCGTTGCACATAATAGGTGGAAGATTCATCACATGGATGTGAAGACAACCTTCTTGAATGGAGACTTGAAAGAGAATGTATGAATGTCTCAACCAGAAGAATTTGTTGTGAAGAGTAAGAAACATAAGGTATGCAATTCATCAAGTCTTTGTATGGCCTAAATTAAGAACCTCATGCATGGTATGAAAAGATAACTGAGCATCTTTTGAAGATCAATTTCAAACATTTTAATCTTGATGATGCAACTTTGTTTGTTAAGAAAGTTGGAAAATTTGTTGTACAACTTGTGGTGTATGTAGATTATATTTTGATAACAAGGAACAATGAAGCACATATTGCATCCATAAAGAAAGAATTGAAGAAAGAGTTTTGAGATGATGGACATGGGATATATTCACTACTACTTGGGTATTGAAGTAACTTAGAATACAAAGCATGTATTCATATCCCAAAAGAAGTACACTGAAGAACTTTTGAACAAATTTGTCATTGTTGATTGTAATCCTCTTTGAACTCCAATGAAACAAAATCTAAAGGTAATGTAAAAAGAAGGGAATGAATTTGAGGATGCAACTAAATATAGAAAGATTGTGGGGAGTCTTATCTATCTTACTAATACTATACCAAACATTTCATTTGTGAGTGGGAGCCTTTCTAGGTTCATGCAAAAACCTTGTGAAGGAAATTGGTGTGTTGCAAAGAGAGTTCTAAAGTACTTGAAGGGAACTGAAGACTTTGGGCTCAAATACTCTAAGGTGGATGACTTCAAACTAATTGGACCTACAGATTCATATTTTGATGGGGATAATGAGAATGGAGTGTCTACTTTAGGATACCTCACAAGTCTTGGATCAACTTATATCTCTTGGAGATCAACAATCTGTTCCAACAAAGTTTTCTACAGAGGCATAATATGTGGTTGTTGTAGAGGTGACAAAGGATATTTTGTGGCTCGGGAAGATACTAGAGGATTTGTAGGAGAAATAGGTTAATGATACTCCACTTTTGATTGATGACACTTCTACAATTAAGTTGGCCAAGAATCCTAGATTCCATGATCGAATGAAACACATCAACACTAAGTATCATTTGATTTGACATCATGTAGAGGTCAAGACCACTCAGTTAATACTTAATACATTGTTCCACAAGTGAGAAAATCCTAGAAATATTCACCAAAGCGCTTGGAAGAGAAAAGTTTGAAAAGTTTAGAAAGATGCTTCTTACAAACACCCCTTCAAATTAGGAGGGGTGTGTTAAATAACTAATCCTTGGGATTATGGTATATTGTAAATATTAATTCAAGAGGAAAATGAAGAGTCATAGGTGAATAGGAAGATTCATTTAGACCTCTTGGAAGATGAAACCAAAGGTCACTTCTCATTGTATTAATGAATGACTCACTTCGATGAAAATCAATTCATTTCGTGGAGTTATGTGTCCCTGCCTGACATATGGTGCATCTTTAATAACATATTTCAAGGTAATATTATGAATGCATGTTTTTGATGGAGATATGTGATTGGAGCCTATGAATATATGTGATGAGATATATAGTTGGTATTGTGTTTACATCATGTTGCATCATAAATTGATATCATATTAATATTTTTTAATTTTGGTTTAGTTTTAAAGACTATTTTTATTTTTATTGGCTTGAGAATTTTATTCGGCTATATTATAAGTGGATATCATACTATTATTATCTACATTAAAGACTATTTGCACCATAGTTGATATCATGCTAATATTTTTGAATCTTTTGGTCTAAGATTACAACAATTATATTTAGTTATATCATAAGTTGATATCATATTAATATTTTTGGAGTTACTAGTATAGCTTCAAAGACTAATATTATTTGCATTGACCCAACAACATTATATCTAATTAAGTTGTACGTTGGTATCATATTATTGTTTTTAGATTTTGTGGTCTAACTTTAAATATTACTTTGTTTGAGTTGATTCAACAACCTTATCTAGTTACAACATAAATGAATATTGTACCAATATTCTTGATAGAGATATCAATTATTTTACACAACCTTATTTGCATATATAATAGATTAACTAGAGTTATTAGATGCATATCTCCTTTGTTAAGATCTATTTGAGTTTATATGTGCATGAATACCTCATGCCCACATCCTCATGATAATCCATATAGATATGGATTCATAGGACCTCACTCAACTTTCATTTTTTTTCCTTAATCTATATAGATATTGCAAAGATTTCTGTAATATCTACCCACACCCCACCCCTATATCATACTAATATTCTTAGATTTTTTGGATTAGCTTCAAATATTATTTTCATACTAATATTCTTAGATTTTGTGGTTTAACTTGAAATATTACTTTGATTGAGTTGATCCAACAACCTTATCTAGTTACAACATAAGTTGATATCGTACCGATATTTTTGGTAGAGTTATCAGTAATTTTACACAAACCTTATTTTCATATATAATAAATTAATCATAGATATTAGAAGATGCATATATCCTTTGTTAATATCTATTTGAATTTGTATGTACATGGAAACCACATGCCCACATCCTCATAATAATCCATAGAGATTTGGCTTAATAGGAACTCACTCAATTTTCATTATTTTTCCTTAATCCATATAGACATGGTAAAGATTTCCCTAATATCTTCCCCCACCTACACCTCCACCCTCATATGAGGGTGGGGGTCGGGTGAGGGAGATATTAAAGAAAACTTTACACCTTCATATGAGGGTGGGGATGGGAAGGTATATTATGAAAAAAATTATTACCTTATATGAGAGTGGGGGAGATATTTTAGAAAACTTTACACCCTCCTATGAAGGTGGGGTTAGAGAGGGGTAGGGTGGTGAAGGATATTAGGGAAAAATTGATTAAAGTTTTCCCTAATATCCCTCTCCACCCTCATCCCTATCTAGTTACACCATAAGTTGGTATCCTTCTAATATTCTTAGATTTTGTGGCCTAACTTCAAAGATTACTTTTCTTGAGTTGATCCAACAACCTTATCTAGTTACAACATATGTTGATATCATACTCATATATTTGGTAGATATCAATTATTTTACACAACCTTATTTGCATACATAATAGATTAACCATATATATTAAAAGATGCATATCTCCTTTGTTAAGATTTATTTGAGTTTGTATGCACATGGATACCCCATGCTCACATCCTCATGACAATCCATGTAGATAGCGTTTGATAAGACCTCACTAGATTTCATTTTTTTTTCCTTAATCCATATAGATATCAAAAATATTTCCCTAATATCTCCCTCTACCTCCACCCCCCACCCTCATGTGAGGGTGGGGTACAAGGAGACATTAAAGACAATTTTACACACTCATATGAGGGTGGGAGTCGATAAGAGTGGGGTGGGGAGGGATATCAAGGAATAAAGTCTTCCCTAACATCGCTCTTCATCCCATTAAATTTTTCCCTAATATCTCTTCCCACCTCCACCCTCAAGAGGATGAGGAGATATTAGGAAAAGTTTTCCTAATATCCCCCCACCTAGTTGAGAGTAATGATGAAAAAAAAATATTATGAAAAACTTTATTAAAGTTTTTTTTAATATCTCCCCAATGGAATTGGATTGGAGAAGATTATTAAAAAATCTTTATTAAAATTATCGCTAATATACTCCACACCCCATCCTTATATGAAAATAAAACTTTACTCAAGTCTCATTCTTTTTTTTTTTCTTTTTTTCATTGATTTTTTTCTTTAATAAAAATTCTAAAAATTATACTTTTACAATGTTAAGCTCTACTTAACTTTAACACTATATGATTTCTTAGGATTTGTATGCTTGCTTTTACAATATTAAGATCTACTTAACTTTATATTGTTTCTTAAGATTCCTATACAGGATATGGATATAGATATCACTTGATAGAATCTTATTTGTTTCTTATTCTTTTCTTTGTTAAAATTTTGAAAATCAGTTTTTTTTAAGAATCCCAACACTACATCAAGCAGAAATATAAACCTAACACCAAACAAGATTTATATCTTTACCAGTTCAGCATGGTATACCCTACTCAGACATATTGTGTTTGAAAGGGATATTAATCAGTTTTTTTTGGTCGTCATGGTTAAAAACATCAATGCTTTGTCGTTCTTTATCTGTTTTTATAAAGTTTTATGGACAAGCACATTGTCGTACATGTGAACAAATAAATTATGATAAACACCCATGAATTTCTTAAAGTAGACCTGTGTGATTGGCAGATGAAGAAGATAAAATATCACATCTGTTGAATTTAACAAATTGGAGGAGTGATCTCATCGAAGAAACTGTAAATAAAATAGAACCCAATTTTCTTGCCGACAGCAATCAGTCCAGGTTATTTGTCAAACACGGCTCCAAATTTCTTCACTTTACCACACATTGTCAAACATTCCATCATCACAGGGGTTGAAATCGATCAGATATAACTTGGTAAAGAAAATGGAACTGAACCTCTCACGTATAATTATAAACGATGAATACATCATTTTCCCATGAAGGGTTGAATTTTGCTTAAAGATACCAGTCTCCAGATACAAGGTTGACATAATTTATACAGGAGCACTTTATGTGGCAGTAGTCTAGAGGTTCTATTTTTTTGGAGTTTTTTCAGTAACTTTTTTCATTTGATTTTGTTCGAAATTCCGTGATGAATGGTTGGATCTGCAGAGATTTGAGTGGTTAAGTTTGTACAATCGAAGTGTTTCAGGGATTTTTCATCACGCTGAATCCATTTATGCATTCAGAAATGCAATTTAAACAACAGAAAATAGTGATTTTGTTCAAAATTACATCACAGAATTCTGACCAAAAAACCCAAAAGATAAAATGTTTAGCCAACGACCAACACCTTTTATATCAAATCATCCCAATTCCTCAGTGAGTAACTACATTGAGCTTCACATTCATTCATTCACAGAAAAAGTGCTTCTCACAACCTCCACAACATTTTCCCATTTGGAGCTCTCCCACTGATCACCCTTCACATTCAAATACAAAAACAAAATTTTCAATCACTGCAAGTGCAAACATATGCCAAAAATATAACTACTAGAGCAGTTTTTCTGCTAGATTACATAGTAAAACTAAAACTGATTCAAAACCTCTTAACTCTTTTGATAGGTTAACCCAAAAGATTTCAGATGAATGTGTTTGGTATTGAACAACGATTCTGCTACATTGATCAGGGATTTAAATCAGGGACAGTATATACCTTAATTTGTGTTAGAAGAAAATGAGCCTCCAAGTTGAATGGTTGTATATTAGACTGGACTGTAACGACCTCCAATTGCAATTCTCTTAACCGCTCGAGCAGGACGATCATGAGATTCGTTGGACTGGAAAGTGGGTCGATCTGAACATTTATTCGCATGTCTACTTGGTTGGGCATATTCTTGGATTGCTTCAAAATAACTTCATCACTCCTATAAACTAATGTTGCCTGATGCTCTTCATGTCTCTGATCAAAACTGCTACACTCCTCTTTTCTGGAAATGTTTAATCTCAACGATTCTTCGAGAGCACGATTTCTTTGCTGGAGCTCTTCCACTCGGCGCTTCAATTCACTCATATACTTAAAGGTATTTGAGAGTATTGAATGTTTATCTCTCTGTAACAGATTTTAACCTCAGCTATGTCAGCCATCATAGATTGAAAACACAAAAATAATAAAGATTGAATGTTCAATATTCATAAGTGAGGTATGCAACAGAAATAGGTCCAGGACCTGTTGTATGAAGCTCAAAGAACATAATCATTTTAAATAGTCCACAAAACAATAATGTTCTGATATTACTGGACTGAGAAAGGCATTCTAAGGTTGGTTAGTGGATTTATCTGGATTTATCTTCAGGAATTTGAGAAGCCATCTGGACTTAAATGAATCTGTGCAATATTACTGGACTGAGAAAGGCATTCTAAGGTTGGTTAGTGGATTTATCTTCAGGAATTTGAGAAGCCATCTGGACTTAAATGAATCTGTGCAAGTGACAAAAAAAATTAGTGCATAGAATTGAAAAGCTATAATACCTTGGAATTATGGGGTAGAAGAGAATGCAGTAACGAGAAATGCTGTTTCAGTTTGACTCTCCTGTTACGCTCGGCTATCATATGGTGAAAAGCGGCCTTGTTTTGAAGAGATGCATTGAACTCATGCTGTTCATGAATCTTGTCAATCTGAAACCTCTGCGCCTCTCTTCTCTTCTCGTCGATTTTTCTGAGAAACTTGAAGCATCTTTTCATTAGATTCTGTCTGCCAGTTTTAACATAGACAGAGTGGCCAGATCTTAAGTATGAACCGAATGCACTCTGCCCATACAACATACTAGTCTCAGGCACCGACATGATATTATTTGCAACATTGAATGACTGTGGATGGCTATGGCCCTGAGAGATATTGCAGTGTTCTAACTGATAAAATGCCTCCATGTCTTCAGAAGAACTGGAATACCATGAAGTTTCAGTGGTACTGTAACGGGGGATCTCAAAACGAGCCTTATCCATTATGCTCGTTGAATCTGCAACAATATTTCCGGTAGACGAGTTTTGCCCATTTGGTTGAATCATCATCCAGGCACCAGATGCCATCATCATGTAAGCCCCTGGAAGCACAGGACTCCCATTAAAACCCCCCTCTAAAGCAGAAGCGGCCATAATTTCCATATTGGGATTCAACTGTATTTCCAATAGAGATGGAATGGGATTATCAAATCCTGGATCTGTCATGCCCCTACAGGTATTTATCAAATCCCTAAATACGAAAAACTTAATTTCATAGGTACCTCTATTTGTTTATCTGATGCATATAGATATTGTAGGCGAGTTTTGTCTTTTATATTGGAAAGGAGGGTGGCCAAGGCGGCGGGGGCAAGACGACGAGGCGATTGATTATTTTAAAACGACGCAAAGATGTTTGATATAATACGAATCTATCTGTTTCGATCTGAATTGTCCTGGTCCCTCGGTCAAAGTACAGAAAAGGTAAAAGTGTGATTAATTTAAAAATCATCATTCAAACGACTGCTGCGCTTGAAAATCAGTCAAATCTCTCTCATGCTTGCTTGTTCAAAGTCTTCCTTGTCAGTCATATCCAGATCTGATACGCATGCAAGTAGTAAGTTAATTGCTTGGCAAACAGATTTTTTTCCATTTTAACTTTCCCTCTGAGTAAAGTTTGGTGTGCTGTGGGTTCTTTTCCATTTTAAATTGATTCAAACGATAAAAAGATTAGGTTAAAGTTTGGTGTGCTGTGGGTTCTTTTCAATTTTAAATTGATTCAAACAATAAAAAGATTGGGTCAAAGTTTTAGATCCATCTAAAACAAAATTATATTAACAAAATYTTAATTAACAAAATTGTTACACATTTAGACAGGAGTGGACTAACTTCACAGTAATCTTTCTTTTCAAGTTATTTTTTAGACATGTTTTCAGGCTGTGCAGTTTGAAATTCTCGGTCAATTTAGAAATCATTTTCTGAGCATTTGGGTTGGTTTAAAATGGGACAAAACCCCTGAAATAAGGTTCCAAAATACCTCATCAGACCTCAGACCTCCTCCGATCCTCAAACTCATCGAGAGTTCGAAACCCTTAAACCAATTCCGCTTGCAAGACCCTTTGGCTAAGTCTGCTTCAAGCCAACTGTAACAGGTCTTGCTGATGACAACAAAAATTTAAAAAACTGGTCATTAAACCTCCTCTGATCCTCAAACTCTCAGAGATTCCGAGTTCAAAACCCCATTGACCCGGTCTGCTTCGAGTCAACTAAATGCAACGACAGACGAAAAAAACAAGTAGATTGAGCCACCTTGTTTGAACACTGTTTGCATTGCCCGTATGTCGATCCTGCCTTTTCCTTGCTTGACCCGTAATTTCAACATGTGAGTCATATATTTTGTGATGGGATGGCACACCGTTCGTCGATCTTGAATTTTCCTTGCTCGACTTTCAACTTGCGAGTCATAAATTTTGTGATGCGATGGCCCATGAGATTGATGGGAAGGAATAAATAAAAATCTTTGAAAAAAAATCATTTTGTGGAACATTTAGATTACCACAAATTATTTACTATCTAGAAATATAAAAATGGTCTAATATTAACTAGTTTTTCGGAATTTCTATAAAAAAAAATTTTTTTTTATAGAAATTAAACATAATTTTACAGGTTAGAGTTTTAAGAGTATAATTCCTCTATGCCTTAGGTTTTGAGGGTCTTGAAAAATCCTAAAACAACTTGGAAGTGTGTTATTTGCCATTTTTTTTAGCTATACTTTAAGCTCATCCCTTTCTTAAATTTGGATATAAACCAGGTAGGTTTTGATGTGGTACTTGAAAAATGAGTAACAATCAAATCAAATCTTATGATGATTTAAGTTTACTTTAAAATTGAGTGTAATCATTACTTTCTATTATTTGTGAATGTGGGAAGGAAAACCATGTCAACTAAAATAATTGGCTAGTGGTATATAAGGGGGCACACTTTCACTTTAACTAGTATTTTCTTTCATTCTAAGAAGATGAGCTTTTAACCAATCATAAACACTTTTAGGTTTATCTTACTTCAAGACAAAAGGTAACTCCCTAAAATATCCCAAGATACCAGTATGGTTTCAACCCTTTATAATATCCTATCATCCCTAAAACTCTTGAGAGGTCATGTAATATCAACTATAATACTCACTTTATAGTTGCTAGTATGAAATTTTTTTAATATATGTACTTTTGCCTTAAGCACACACTAAACATGAAAGTAAATTAAAACCTTATCCATAGAAAACATTTGCTCCACTCTGTTGTTGCTACCAACCAACCATATTATTGACTTTTATTGTATTTTCATATTACAAGAGTAGTATTATTTAGCTTTTTCCAATCAAAACAAGATTAATGCTTCCCATTTACAAAGATGTTTAAAGTTTATACATAAAGCTTAATTTTAAAAAGATGTTAAAATTATATATATATATATATATATATATATATATTCTCATTTTCTACTCAAATCTTTATGGATATTGTTAAATATATTCATATAATTAGTAGCATCAATTACAATGTATCATTATATGGATACGTTATAATTTAAAATATTTTTTCTATATATTTTTTTATATATAACTTAACGTTTCTTGTAAATTTGGTGAAAATTCTACTTCTTAAGTTATTTACATTTCCAAAGTTCCTACTTTCCCTAAACTAGTGTAACATAGATATAATCTATATACAATTCAATTTTTCTTATAACCTTTTTTATCTAAAACAATAAAAGCATTGCCTTGTAATTAAAAGTTTCAAATTTGTGAAATTTCATATATATATATATATATATATATATATATATATATATATATATAATTTATTTGAAATATAGATTTTGAAACTTTAGAATGAAGAAGTGTATAAAGTTTAAAATGGATTTATATTACTGATAATATTTTATATCAATCCAACTTGAGATATATATTCTCACCCTCATTGTTATTGGACAAATCGATAAGTGTAGACACAAACTGATCTCCCTAGTTTCACCTCGAAACTAGAACAAAACAAGATAATATACTAAACTTTCCTTAGATTTTAGTTACCAAATAAGAAGAGGATCCAAAACATACCTTTTAAATGTTGTAGATCTGACCTTGCCAATGTGATCTCATCTTCGTCGTAAGGCTTATGGAGAAGTATCTGCAAAGTAACACAAGCCAACGAAGACAAGAATAACAGAGTCTATTCGATGTGAAACTATGTACGTGATCAAGGAATCATACAATATGGACAAATAACATTCATATAGGAAATAAAAAGTATATATGTATTAAAGAATGTGGAAGAAAGATACAACCAGATGCCTTGATGTTGTTAGGTTCCTTCCAACAGTTCATTGCTTCCCACACACTTATGCTCCAACAAGTTATGAGACTATAAGTTTGAAGATACTAACAGTATATCTTGACAACATAAGTCAAAATCCTATCATAATCCCTTCAGTTGAGAATTCTCAAGCCAAAATTCTACTAACTCATTAGCCATTCTCAAAAGCTATTCTCAAAGTTGACACAAAAAAGCTTCACCCAAAGCTGACCCAAAAAGATAACTTTCCCCATGAGAACTCCCCTCCTTTTATAAGTTGAAAAGGATAGGGTGAGGAGGTTAGGATGATCCCATGAGAACATGGATGCGACTCAGATCCAAACCGATCAGAGGCCACCTCACCCTTGAAGCTTCTCTTTTTCCTTCGTACGAGTGATCGTCGCACCCTTAACACTGAGAAAATTGCGACAATCTCGCAAGCCACTGTGGTGCAACCTGCTTCGATCCTAGATCATCGCACCCTTAACACTGAGCAAGGTGTGACGATCCTTCTTTACAAGGTTTTTTACAAAAGAAAAGATAATTTTGTCTCTCTGGGAAAGTTCATCTTCATTCTTGTTCGGGGATTAAGGCAATTGATCCTTCTAAAGACAAAGGATAGGTGTACATCATTAACGATCATAAGGGTGACGAAAATAATGTGTAACAATAATCCCCCCAAAGTATGAAGTTAGAACAGAGTGATAGCTGAAATACTGTGTCGAGTGTGTGTTGGGAACAAGGAACACGTCGATCAGAAACCTACCAACAAACAAGGAAATACAATACAATAATATTTCATCACTGAGGTAGGAACTCTCATACTCATAATACAAGTGATTCAAAGCATAAATGTCGACATGCAAAGATCCATGTCAAGTAAGACAGGTCATGGCCACCAAACATACATTGTGGATCCATTCCATTATGACTCAAATCTGAACATAGCCACCAAAACTACACGGTGGATCTATGTGTTAAAGACTCAAATTTGAACATAGCGACAAGACATACATTGTGGATCTATGCAACAGTACAATCTGAATATACTCCAACGCAACCTGAATCTGTCAAAAAAAATCCAAGGTCTTCATCTCCACCATTCCATAGTACGAATCTAACCATGTGAATACATGTGTTGAATTCGAACATGGTAGAAACCACTTGATTACCGATCATTAGTGTATATCATTAACAAGTGTGAGGGAAATCACCATTAATGTCAATGACTCCCAAGGTACACCAGTACAATCCAACGGGTGTGAATTTGTGAGTTGAAGTCGAACACTTAGCAGAATCACCCGATCAGGGATCAATAATGAAAACCCATTGTCGAAAGAAAGGAAACCTTCCATTGAGGCATGCAAGTTCCAAGGTACCAATTAGTTTCTAAGTCTAATTCCTGGATAATGAGTTGAAGTCAACAAGAAAAGACTCGTCATAGGAGGGCCTTAATGTATCCCCCATCAATGACACAAAACAGGTAAAAATATTTTAAGTAGATCAGAGTAACAAGTGATTCGGGACTGACTCAGGGATGGATGACTTAATAGAAGGCTTAAGGACTGCATAAATGGTCGACGCAATATAAGGCTTTCCGGGTTGAACTTCTCTTTGAACATATTGATGACACGACAACTGTCTTGGCAACACTAACTCACAAAAGGATCATAGACCAAAGTGTAATCTTATAAAGGAGTAAGATAAAGAGACAAGCAGATTTTTCCAACCGTGACACAAAGCGAGTGAAAGGGTGTCATGTTCAAGAGTAACTTACTTCCATAGAATACAAGTTTAGACACATTTCTTTCCCAATTTTCCCCCACCATTTCTGGCGAGTACCTCTTTATTTTTACACAAGCTTGAGGAGGATAACATATTCTTGAACTGTAAGCTCATCCTTTGGATGAGTCCCTCAGAGTATGTTTAACAAACCCTAGGAAGGAGAGGTTCGGTCTCATATGGGTCTTTCGATGTTTGTTTTATGAGTCCAAAGAAAGCAAACTCAGTGGTCTTTTCATGTTTATGGAGTCTGAAAAGAACTTAAAGAGGACTCCATAACTTCTTCTAATCATGCTTGATTAGAGTTTTCCTTTTTCATAAAGTAGTTTGATGAGACCAAAAAAGAGATAAACTACCGCTCAACAGATGTGATTTCTAGTACTTTAACGAGCGTGAAAAGAACAAGATCGCTCGGCAATCTTTTCATGTTTAAAGAGTCTAAAAAGAGATTAAAGGGAAATCTAGGGGTTCATTTTTCATATAACCTTTACAAGTCTGAAAAAGTGATAAAATTATACTTGATTACATTCTTAGGTATTTACGAGCATCAGAAAGAACAAAGACTAAGCTCGAGATTGTTTTCATTTTTACTCAAGGTTAAAACAAAACAAAACTATGCTTGGGATAGATTTTATTTTTACACAAGCTTAAAACTAAACTAAACTATGCTTGGACCTGGTTTCATTTTTACACAAGCGTGAACCAGAAGAAACTATGCTTGAGGTAGGTGGTTTCATTTTTACACAAGCTTGAACCAGAGAAAACTATGCTTGAGGTAGGTGGTTTCATTTTTACACAAGCTTGAACCAGAGAAAACTATGCTTGCGACTTCACAACGCATGGTTCACAGATTCACATGGTTGGTACTTTTCCCCCATCTTAAGAAGATAGTGGCTTAACTTCAACATGAAGTCCAGAGGCTGGAAGCATTTCCCCCCAAGCTTTGTCTCATCCAACGGAACAGGCGAATGAAATGAAGCTTCAAATACTATATGTAACGAAGTACTTGACTCAATCGAAGAGGGGAGAAATATATTTCATTTTTTAATGAGCTTTCCATAGAGAAGAAAAACTATGCTCGAGAATCCAAGTTCAATCCCCAGACCTATGTTTCATTTTTTAATGATCATGACATAAGAGAAGAACTATGTCCATAACCTTTGTTTCATTTGTTAACGAGGTTTCCATAGAGACGCGAATTTTTCCTCACAGTGGAAGTCATTTTTTAACGAGCTTGAAATCAGAAAACCATGCTCAAAGCTGGTTTCATTTTTTACTGAGCTTGAAATCAGAAAACCATGCTCAAAGATAGTTTCATTTTTTAATGAGCTTGAAATCAGAAAACCATGCTCAAAGTTGGTTTCATTTTTTAATGAGCCTGAAATCAGAAAGCCATGCTCAAAGCTGGTTTCATTTTTTAATGACCTTGAAATCAAAAAACCATGCTCAAACCTGGTTTCATTTTCTAATGAGCTTGAAATCAGAAAACCATGCTCAAAGCTGGTTTCATTTTTTAATGAGATTGAAATCAGAAAACCATGCTCAAAGCTCTCTTCTCGATCATGGCTTCCAAGAGGACAATGCTCTGGAATGACACCATGTCAAGGGACAAAGCTCAGTCATGGCTTCCAAGAGATCTTCACTAGCTAGAAGAAACATACTCTGGAAGGAACACATGTCGAGGGCTGCGATAGGGGTAAGGAGATGAGGCTCTAAAATCCCTATAGAAGATATCACCATGTCAACTACCGGATCTAAGTCATAAGAGACTAAGCTTACAGTGAGAGATTCATCTCCATCATTAGTTGAAGGCATGGGAGATAACGCCACATAATTGACCTGTGGTGGGGGCAATATCATCTGCATATAAGAATTGTTTAGGGAGTTCATTGGGTTGGTAATCAAGTCAGGACCAACGAATGAAAGTTGATCAATAGTCACAATTATACCATCGTGAGGGAAAGATATCACACAAAAAAGAGCGGACACAATAGTTGCCATGGCATAGACATAATCTCTCCCAAGGAGTAAATCGAAATCCAAGGGGTCTTGGACTACCATGACGTCAATAAAGACATTTTTCCCTCCTAAAGTTATAGGAAAATGAGGAAGGGTCCCTAAAGGTTGATTGGTTCTTCTGTTAAAAGCTAACAAATTCTACGTAACCGACACAAGCTGAGGACAACCCAAAGCATGCCAAGCAATAGAGGACAAAATACTAATAGACGCACCTTCGTCCACCATCATATGTGGAACGTCCCAACCATAAACCTGGACTGTAATCTTGAAAGGAATGTAAGAGGGAAGACAAGGTCCAGTTAGTGCACCCCAATAAAAAAGGATGGTCTCATTATTTGGAGGAGGTTCCATAGGATAAGGAGGAATGCCCTCCAACAAGGTAGAGTTTGTATCAATAAGAAAAACATAAGAAATATCAGGTTTACTCTCTAGTGGGAGAGTAGGATCGACTGATGAAGGGATCGAATCGACCCCTTGGGTTTCATGCTCTAACGAGATAATGGGGTCGACGAATGGAAATAGATCGAGCGCTTGGGTTTCACTCTCTAATGGGAGAGTGGGATCGACCGAGGATGAAATTAGATCGACCACTTTGTCAATTGGTTCAAATGAGGACATGACCAGATTGACTACCTAATTAATTAGACTGACCGATGAAGGGACCAGATTGATCATTCTATCCACTAAATGTGGGTTGACGGTAAGCCTGTGGTAAGTATTCGGAAGTTGAGGCTGGGAAACAATCATGTCTTCTAGTAATTTTGAGGCTTCGTCCATACGAGGTCAAAGGCGAGTTTGATGTCTCTCCCTCTGCATAACCTACACGGGAACTTGACTCTACTTTTCTTCTTCCCAACGGTATCCTAACTAGTTGACGGGAGGTCATCATCATGTTGTTTAGAGGATGATCACATGGGTTGGCGAGGGCGCGTAGACCATGCTTTTATAACCTTGGATAGACCAGGGAAATCCTTAAGAATATGGCTACCCTTACAAAGCCTCCAAGGGTACTTGGGCTTACAGGTTGTTTGGGTGATCTTGGCATCATCAACACTCCCAATATGATTACCAGTAACTGGTTGTTTTCCAACATGTTTGGTAGTGGTTGGAAGTTTGGACCCTTTCTTATTTTTCTTCTTCTTAATCTTCATTTTCTTCTTGTTCTTATCCACTGGGTTACTAGCTTTAGAGCTTTCGCTCGGCGAAGAAGATGAAACGGAAGAAGACCTTACAAGTGAAGAAGGCAAAGAAGATCTTACTGGTGAAGAATGTGAAGGGTCAACATGAGGTTGATGTTCTTGGGGGGAAGTGCTTACAACCGAAACACTTGCTGCATTCAGGATCACCAGAGTGGAAAACAACCATACTGTTAATCCAATTGTGAGACCTGTAAGGCTCAAAGTAGCGATGTAAGGAGGACCAATGTTTCCATAAGAAGGAAAAACAAAAGGTTCCCTCGGAGCAGGGGTTTCTTCATTGGTTGTTCCGGGAACTGATGCCATTAAAAAAAGATCCAACCTAGAGTTTGATAGGGAAAACAAACAACACACGCTAAAAATCTAGGAAACAAACAAACAAAACCTTCTCATAATGAATGCACTAGTTGGTGATGAAATCCATCGTTGCGGGAACAATGTAAGAAGGGGCTGAGATATAGCGGGTGGAAAAGTTACGTTGATGACCTTCTTAACGAACTTACGCCTTGGTGCAAACTTCCACACAATAAACATGGATTTACCCTCCAAGGCGACTGAGTGAGTTTGGCCAACGTCGATTCCAAATACATGGAAGACTTTCCCCTTCATCGTCACCTCGTGTATTAACCCTAAAGAAAGGCCACTAAGGTTACCAAATACAACAATGATTTCTGGGGAAATAGTCGATATTCTGATATATATGAAAGGGCAGGGTAATTGAGCCCTAAATTGACTTGAGAATGCCTGCACAGGGTTGTTTCCTCAAGTGACCCCCAATAATACAGGCAACCACTACACCAAGACCAACAAAACTGGGTTA
>SNQJ01S0032884.1:114548-138261 GCA_010110895.2 Picea sitchensis | reverse complement strand
AAAACATGTGTTTCGGGTAAAAACATCATAACTTATTCATAATAGATCCAAATTAAGTAAGACCAAATGTATTGGTCAGATTACAGTCTGTAGTATGTTGTGTACCATTTTCAGATCTATACATAAAAAATTTCGTGCGGGGAATTCTCTACAAGTTCGATCTCTAGAATAAGCCAAAATTCAACAAGGTATGTCATTTTTGCTATAATTCCTTTTTTGGGAGGTTCCAAGAAGTGAAACCTAGAGAAATTGCAGAAAAGACAATGAAGAACATTGTGTAATATTTTTATACCTTTATTCATTACAGCTACATAGTTATGATTATTGCAAGTTAGGGTTGTTGACTAATCTAAAAATAGTCATGTGAGACTAAAGTAAAATTTGATGAAAACGCTAGTCTCTTGTTAAGGAAGGTTTGAAGGTATGTGATCATATACACTAGGTATATTATAGAGTTACAAATCATATTTGGATGATGAAATTAATGAGGGATTTTGGTTGAGTTATGTTACAGATAAAGGTTGTATAACAATGAAGTTGTGGCACATGGTTTGATGTAATGGTTTATGGTATTTGGTTATGGCTAGTGTGATGTATTGCTAGAGAAATTTTGATGGTTATATTGGTATATATATTTGGTATATGGTTGAGTTACATGTTGGGTACATGGTTGAGACAAGTAGTTGATGAGTTGGCACATACATGAGGTGTATAGTTGATGATGTTGGTACATCTTAATGAGTCATAGTTTATGTGTATTTGATGCATGATTGGTACATATTTGGTGCATGGATGATGCATTCTTTGATGGTACAGGTTGAGGTACAGTTTGGTGCATGGTTGATGCACTTTTTTCTGGTACAAGATGATTACAAGTTGTTTGGTATAGGTTGGTGCATGATTGATGCACTTGTTTATGGTACAGGTTGATTATAGGTTGACCAGTACAAGTTTACAACAACATATCTCACAGTGATAGTGTGACAATGGTTCCATCATTCTACTTTTATTTCAGGGTAGTTGGATGGGACAAGGACACGTGGTTGTATCCACCTTACGGTTGTAGCCAGAGAACATAGGGGGTTGTAGCCATAGAATTTGGGAGTTGGAGTTTCCTTCAGGTTGTAGCTTGAGAAACTAGGGGGTTGGAGCATCCTTCTAGTTGTAGTTGGAAAACAAAGGAAGTTGGTGCTTCCAATGAATGTAATTCTTAAAGACATATAAGAAAAACAAATTTGTGGTTTTCTCCCGCTTTGAGTTTCCACTTAAAAACATTGGTAAACTGTGTATGTGTATGATTGCTCATTTGTTCATTGTTTATTTACTCTGCAACTATTGGATGATAATGCTACATTGATATAACACTTGCATTTTATGGTTAAAAAGGATTAAATTGATCTATTACTGATTCACCCCCCCTCTAAGTAATCCAACACTATGCATATAGTCAAATGTTTCCTCATACTTTCCAATCAAAATGTGGACAATGGGCCTACAACCATCCACTCTTCAAGCTTGTGCATTTTGAAAAAGAACCTATAACCATCGTGTGGGTTATTATAATCTCCTACAATGTAATATGTATAAAAGCATGAAAAGTGGTTGCATATTTCTTGAACATATAGTGTTGTGGGTTCTGCAAGCATGTCAGAATTGTGCTTGAATTATCAACTAGATCATGAAATTGGAACTATAAACAAGTAAACAAATAGAGTCTTGAAACCAAATTTGAACTAAGAAATATCTTGAACTTATTTGAATAGTTGTAGAAATATTACATTTAAAATTCCACAATAAGCATTCATGTTGATGAGATAGACAGGCCATAAGCCCACCATCTATGGATCATAAGGAATTAGAGCTCTAATTTAAAAAATCGGTAAAGAAACCTATATGGTAAGCACTCATAGTGGATACCAAGATAGTGGAGGAGTAGTGTTTCAAGGCCTAAAGAGGAACATAAAACCAAGAATGGAAAGGATTCCTCATGAAGAACATGACAAAGAAGATTTGAAAGCCAGGTTTGCTCAGCTAGAGCAAAGCATTGTTGCATTGATAGAGATGATAACACAATTGTTGTTGATGAAGGATAAGGAAGTACACTTAGCAAATATTGAGCATGAACAAGACAAGGCTAGTCCACAAGATTCCAAAGGTGAGAAGCTTGGAAACTCAGGTATTGAAAATCATTGTTTCTTCATCTTCCAGTGTCCCTTGTAAAGTTGAAGAGAAGATTGAAATATTAATGTATGATGATCAAGTTAACACTAAAGTCTTAAATATCTACTTGAAACAACTAAAAGTTTATTTTTTCCTTTATCAAATCCAAGAAACACAAAATATTTATTTTTCCCATTTGAAGATGACCGAAGCTATGTTGTGGTGGGAGAGCTATCGAGGATAGGTGAAAATACCATGGTTACAAAATGAGAGGACTTCAAGGAATTGTTGAAATCACAATTCTATCTCACTGGATATAAAGAGGAGTGGATCACAAAGTGACAGTGCTTTCAATAATAATAGGGACAAATTATATAAGAATATGCTTTTGAATTTGGAAGTAGCTAGGAGTGGTTGTGAAGAAACTTGGAGGACTATTATCCTAAGTCAATTGTAGCTTCTTAATGTGAAAAACATAGATGAGGAAAGAAAGAAAGATCTTTACATTGAGTTGGAATCCAATAAGGGGTGGTAGCAAAAAGGCCAAGAAGAAACTAGCAAGATAAAAGACAAGAATATTGTATCCATAGTCTACAAACGGAAACAAATTTCTAATAGGCATTGCAAACATTGTGATGTGGATGGGAACATGGATGATAAGTGTTGGAAAATCCATCTAGAATTGCACCCAAAGTGGCATAAGTATAAGAAAGGAGTAAATGCAGCTACCAAGGAAAGATAAATAGTGATAGCTAACACCTCCAATTTAGATGAAGCCATAGTCTACACCACATTGCAACAACCAAGGGAAAGTGGACACATAAATGCACTATTTTAAATCAAGATTCAAGTGAAGGATCGAAAGGTAAATGCTTTGCTTGGAAGTGGTTCTCAATGTAATCTACTTTCTAAATTATTGGTAGGTGAACTTGGTCTAGAATCTCATGCTCTAGTACAACCACATTCATTGGGTTGAATCTAAGAGAAATCTACCATGAGGATCACCAAGAGATGCAAAATCAAGTTTTCCATCAATGTTGATTATGTTGATGAAGTAGAATGCAAAGTGTCACCATTGGATGCTTGCGAAGTGATGTTGGTAGCCCATACTTATGGGAAATAAATGAAACTTTATACAAGGGGAGAAAAATTATCACTTGGTTAAAGGTGGTAAGTCCTACCTCATCAAACCACACACTGGGAAGGGAAGAACACCTTCGGTGGAAGTGTAACAAGGGCATACCAACAACTCAAATTTAGCAAACAATAAGTAGGTGTGCTACATAATTGGAGCAGTGGACTTGGAGAGACAAGTGGAGGCCATGTGTTTCCCTCTCCTCCACGAATCAACTTTTGGAGAACAAAATCCTCCAAATGGAGAGGTGTTATTGGAAACCAGATCTGAAAAAACAAATTGAATGGTTTTGATAGCTCAGTAATGAAGAAACCTTGACATGATCAAAGGTTGGCTAGGGAACAAGGATTGAGGTGATGAGGTTGATGATGAGGTCAGAATATAGATTAAGAGTGTGAAGGGACCCACACTTTTCCAATTCACTACCATTCATTACTAATGTGCTACATAGCCAAATAAAGCATAAAAGAAAAATAATTAAAGGATTATACATAATTAAAATAATAGGAGACAAAAGACAAAGGAACCCTTCACACAATGTTTCCATTGAGAAGACAAGGAGAGGAAGATAATTAGAGTGGTAAGCTAAGAAATTGGGGATGCATATCCTTCCAACTGCTCCCAACAAGCCAATTCCATCTATAAACTCCTTCATAGTGTTAGAGAGGGACTTATTTATTAGAAAGAAGAAGGATTACATGAGAAAGATATCTAAGTTGTAATTGTAGTGCTCCATAGAGCCAAAACACAATTGTAATTATGTAAGTTGTAGAGAAAATAATGTTGCACAAAGACGTTTGTTGTTGGTTTTCGTATTTGGGTTTCTAGGGTAAAATATTTGTCTTGTGATGTGGTTAGATGTGTGGATTCATTTAGTTGATTGTTTGTTTGTCAATTGTTGGTTGATTACCTTGTTTTGGTGAATTTCTATGTATACACCATTTAATAAATTCAAAATGTTGGTATTATCTCTACCCAAGTAGTTTTGATGGCCATAAAATATGGGATGATCCAAGCCGCTCATCTATGAGCTAAGGGAAATTTTCAATAAGAATTAGAGTTTTTGATCAATTATTGCCATTTCTAGAGTGGGTAACTAAATCCCCTGCTTGAAATTAGTGCTTCTCCATACACTAGTTATTGACCTTGTTGGTAAGAGATTGTATTCCCTTCACACTCATTGAAATTTTCATTCCTTGATCACTAAGTTCAATGCATAAGGGGTTCACTCTGAAAAACATATTATACATTCCAATTTAACATTGTTAATTTGATGGTGGAATTCCCTACATTGGTTAATTTGATTTCTTATTGAATCACAATAAATACAACATTCTCAATTATATAATTTGTTTTCTCCGATGTCCTACTGTGTAAAACATATTCACCAAAATTCTATGCATGGAATAAACCCATTATATGTTTAATTGAGTGTAAATAAGTGATATATTTAACCACATGCCATTGGATAAAAAATCACTTAGCACTGTTTAATCTCAAAATACTTTCCAATGCTACCTCATACATTTTAGTGAAAGCATGGACATTCACCTACAACCCTACACTCTTCAATCTTGTGATCTTTGAATAAGAACTTACGACCATCATGTGAGTTATTCTAATCTCCTACAACATATGTATAAAAGCATGAGAAGTGGTTGCATATTGCTTGTGCATATAGTGTGGTGGTTTATGTGGGCATGTTGAAATTGCACTCAAAATCTCCATTGTACTTTGAAATTGGCATCATATAAACAAGTAAATTCTTGAAACCAAATTTGAATGGAGAACCAAAGCTTGAACTCAGTTGAATAATTGTAGAGATATTAGAATTTAATTTATGCAATAAACCTCTATGTTGATGAGAGAGACAATTAATCAACCCATTGTATACATATCAATTTCTCTAAGTTATTGTTTATAATCATTTTTTCTAACCTTGTTATTTTTATTGTTCACTCTCAAGGTTGTGATGAACTTTGTTATAGTGTTTGATTCAATAACTATCCACTAAATATTCTTCCTCGTATGTCTAAGTTGCTTTCACAAAATTATTGATCTCTTCATATCCATAATTTACCTTATGCCAAAGATTTTAATCCTTTTAGATTGTCATCCTTGGTGATATCCATAATTTACATTGTGCATGTTATCGCAGAAGTTGTAGGTTGGGAAAATCCTAACCCAAACCAAAAAATGGCGACAAATAAGAGAACACCTACCCATTGTCACCTTAGATAGGTATTTCCATCACTTTAGAAGTGAAGTGATCACCTCAAGGGGGGAATCCCAGGTGACCCTAGGGGGAAATGAGATGAAAAATGATACTTATGAATGATGCCCCTATATGCCAATTTTCTATATGGAAAGAGGGTTGGAAACAGGTCTTGGTAGTGGTTAATGGTTTCCAAGAAACAAATCACCTGTGGTTGATGGTAGTACCTTCCCGAGACACAAGAAAATCCAACTATACAAGATACATGTTAGGTGGAAAATCAAGTTAAGATTTATGTCCCTATTTGTAACAGTAAATAGAGATATATATCATCAATAAACAACCAATAAAGCTTTCATATAATATTCTAAAAGTCACGTACAAAATGCAAGAGAGAAACTAGGAAAACACTAACACAACTCAAGTAAAATAGCATGAGACTTTAGAATTTAAACAAGGATATAAAAAAGGTATTGCAGAGATACTATTTAGCCTTATGGTTGTAGAAAAAAAGTTGTTACATAAGAAAAACCAACCATCAAAATATCCACCCAGAAAGTGCGTTGGGATTAGTAGATTGTATGGGAAAAATATTAACAAATTCTGACGGTTGAATTGTGAGTTATTCAAGAAAGTGTTTAGGGTTTGTTGCAGCCCTAATGGTTGCAGCATTAAACTTATTATAGAAGAAAATTTCTTGGCTAAACGAGGACTCCCTTAGGGCACAAGAATGATTATAACATGTAAAAGAAATTCCAACTTGAACAATTCCAATATCTCGTAGTTCTATGTATCCCAATGCAATGATTTATTTCTCCAATGCAAGAGATTAGTGCCTTTAACTATTGGGTTATGGAGTCTCTAAAAGAGAAAGAGATATTTTTGCTACCTCCTTAGAGGTGTAATCCATTTTACTCCCCAAGTTAAGAACAACTAACTAAGGAAAACCCTAGGAGGGTGTAAACCCTTTTACTCCTCCTAGTATTCCCTTGTGCAACAACTTGTTTCAAGACAAAATGATGGCCTTGGTGGGGTTTTATGCACTTATACTCTACAATAATTTTATCAAATTAGACTTGTAACCAAGAAAATAAGGAACAAGATGAATTCCTTGCCTACTACAAGCACAAACAAGATTAAGTCCTTCTCTAACCAAGAAATATCCACCATAAAGCAAGAAAAATACTCCAAGAGAGATAGAGCATCACTTCTTCCACCAATAAAAAATACAAACCATAGCGAGAGAATGTAACCAAGAGAAATAAGGATAATTTCCCAAGTAGGGTGCAAATTCCAACCAAGTATCCTCTCACAATAGGGAGAGTTATATCCAAATGAGATACAAATGATCTATATTTATACAAAATGTTCCAAACATAGTTTGTCCACATAACTTGGGGTAAATCACAAAATAAGGGGAAACAACCCTTTTTTTTCCCCTTTACACAAAATAATACTTTTTAATTCATACTTTGCACATAAAGTAAACACTAAAGTAAGGCATCACCCTTATAGGGTGACGTTTTGGCACTTTTACAAGTCGTTGGAGTAGGAGATGGGTGATTTGGGCCCCTAAAGGCCAAGTGTATTCAATCCAAGCCTATTCTCCAATGATCATGGCTTCCTTCCTTCAAAACATGCCAAGTGTCCTCAATCACCACCAAACCCTAGCCCTACTATGAAGTCAATCCCTCAAGGGTAGCATTTTGGCCTTCTTAGGCAAATCATTTGGGTGGTAGGGGATAGTTTAGGTCCTCCATAATGTCTTCTAGGCCTCCAAAGGAACATCTTCGTCATCTGTCATGTGGGCCTTGGTATCCAACCTATGGGATTCAATCCCCATGGAAGCCCAAGCTAGGCTTGTTCCTCCAAAATTGTCCACTAGTTGGATCCTGGAAAGACAAATGGATATGCCCTCCAAGGATCTCAGTCAAAGGCATCATGATGAGTAAATCAAATCAATAAGAGAGCCACCTAAGCATTTACATCCAAAACAACCTCATCAAATTAAACAATTTCTTAAAGGCCCTATGCAACTTACCAAGTTTAGGTATGGGAGGGTTGACAAGGTGACCCATTGGGTGAATCGTCCCCTAGATCAAGGAGTGTTTCCCAATTGGAAACCCCCTCTAAGACACGTGGAAATGATTATATGGATGGGGGAAAGAATTTTGGGCAAGGATTTCATGACATACAAGGGGTTGTAGTGTCTCATTTATGGGTTCATTTGAAGAGGGTGTGTTGCACCTTCATTTTCAATGCATCTTTTTTCCAAACCCATTTAATGCCATTAATTAATCAATAATCCAAAACCTTGGGTACTCCCTATTGGTGAATCGATTAGCTTGGGGGGAAGTACCACAAGGACACTTGAAGCTAGAGGTACATAGAGTTCCATATGCAAGTAAAGAAAGGGACACCGCATGAGTGTACACACCTCAACAAGTGGGGACATTTATATATTGTTAACTTGATTTTGAAGTTCTTTGATTTTTAAGGAGAAGCATTTAATTTCTCTCAAGACCTCTTTGTGTGAGCATCTAGAAGGTTCATAAGTAGGCTTTTATATTTTTCCATATATCTCCCCTCTAGGCCTTTAGCCCCTTATTCCCATGAAATGAGGGACAACCCCTTCTTGGGTCAATACACCCAAAAATCCCAAAAGGTAAGGAGATGAGGGGATGAAGTGTGGAAATTGACAAGTATGGTCGGGAATGGCACGATGACTCGTCAAGGGGACCTCCTAGTAGAAAACCCATCCCTAGGGGTGACCACTTACTAGGGCACAATGTCAAGCACCAAGATGAAAAAGGGTAAAGAGCATAAGGTCCAATCAGGAGTTACACAATAAACATAAGTTATAAATGCAACAAACTCAAATGCCTCAAATATTGAAATGACACTTACTATAATATCTGGCTTGTACCTCATGGAGCAAGACCCAATGTCTTCCCGAGAAAGCTAGTGTGGTCGATACCATAGTGATGAACCTGGAGCTATGGTGGTGAGGTGGGTCCCTATCTATGCAAGTGGACACTGTTGGTCAAGCTGTCTCTTGGTACTCCATGTCTGCAACCTGAGGGTCTAGAGAAATCATCTCCTTAGTTATCCCTAGAAGTTGGGGATAACAGTGCCAAATATTTTAATCCTTCTAGATTGTCATCCTTGGTGTTGTTGATCACCAAAATGATCAATCAAACTAGATCATAAAGGTTGAATTTCATTATAGTATTTCTTGATTAGTGATCAATCTTGTAAAGATTAAATTTCATTATACTATTTCTTGATTGATTATTTGAAATTATTTTCCAAGATGCAAAAATGGCTAACTAGATTGTAAAGATTAAATTTCATTATACTATTTCTTGATTGATTATTTGAAAATATTTTCCAAGATGTAAAATTGGCTAATCTTGTGTTGTCACACTGGGGCTTGAGAAATTTATCTTTGTGATTCTTATCATATATTATTTATGCGAAATATAATCCACTTTGTCTCCATTGTTATGATATGGCATCATGTCACATTTAATGGAAAAATTGAAAATCGGTTCCTTTCATTAAATCACTAAAGGTGGTAAATAATTCCACATAATATTAGTGTTCTACTCACATTTGCCAGAGGTTTTGTTCACTGGTAAGATGGATCCAACACCTGAGGAGTTCATGGTTTGATTGTTTGTAGTTTGCAAAGTTGCAAAATGGTTTCATATTATAAGAATTTTCAAAATGTCAAAGTATATGATTTTGGATGGAATATGAATGGAATCTAGTAATTATTAAAGATTGCTATGTGATATGCCTTTCAAATCTCAGCCTTTGAATTAGAAGAGTTAAATAGTGTTAATAAAGTATTAAAATACCATTATATATATATATATATATATATAGATATATAGAATAGTAATGTATAGTTTAACGTAATATCGTAATATCATTTGTATTTGTTAATTTAATTATTATATTATATATACTATATATCTAATTTAAAAAGGTCAAGTTATTAGGTAATATTATAAGTATTGATATAATAGATTTCTACCTTATGATACTACAAATAATAAGAAACTAGTGAGATCTAGAGGAGAAAACCAAGAGTAAAACTATAAACAAAAAGAAGAAAAAGAAAGGAGAAGCCAAACCCTATTATTCAAAACCGATCATTTGTGGTTTCTTTGTCGGCACATTAAGGGAAGCCAATTGTTTCTTACTTCCAAACCACCATCTCTGTTTATGTTGTTAGGATGCTTGATTATCTCTAGGGCTTCTTTGATGCATCATTTGATTATATTAAAGGTTATTTTTAACTCATTTTCCAACTTAATTTTCAAGTGAAGATTTTCATACTGGTTAAAATTATGGTCATTATATAGATTGAAATTTTTTTATTGACTTTAAGGTCAAAATAGGTCGAAAATATAGTCAAAATACAAGTCAAATTAATTTCTACCTATTAATTAAATTTGAAATTTATTTTTTTAAATCAAAATTCTACTTAAAATATAGCAAAATTTTGAAGATTATGTCAAAAATTAGATTGAAACTCAACTTAGTTATGTCACAATAGGTTACAAAACATTGTGAAGTTTTCATAGTAAATCTAGCTAGTAGAAAAATCACAAAACACTTGTGAGAGAGAGAAGATAAGAGAGACAAACTTGAGAGAAATAATGAATTGTATTATTGCACATGAATAATGAGTAATACACGTGCATATAAGTAGTCCAAGAGAAGAAATGTGTCAATATTAGGGAGGACATGCACTAATCTCCTGGATTACATGCACCATGCACCATATGAGTGATCAAAAGGAAATCTTGACACTAAATCACTATAACGAGAATCAACTTCTAGCTAGTATTAGTGAATTATTTAAGAGGAAACAATTTAATTGAGTGAAACGTGTGGAGACCAAGAATAACACATTCATGCAAAGGAAGTGCACCTGCATGCCCTAAAATCTAGGAAATGGATGCATGAGTGGTCTTCCACTAGTCAATTGAGATCACTTGTGGCTGAACTGAATTCCTAACTGAGGTGACAATGCACCCTACCTTTTGGGAAGCACCCTAATTTTTAGGAAATCTCTTAAAAAATAGGAGATCCTCTCGGTGACTAGAAATCATTAAAAGAATTACATAGGAGAGTGTGTAATATGTCCAACACCCCCCTTGAACACTACTAGGGTGTAAATGATGACCGACAACCAAGGCCATGTTAGGTACCCATTGCACAATGCATCTAAGAATGAAACAANACCCCCCCCCCCCCTCCCCTCAAAGTACAATGTATCAAAAATAAAGAAGGAAAGAAAGTGAGATCCACCATGTGGTAGGTATACAGTCTCCAAAACCAAGAAAATATGACAAGCCAATGAAGCATGATGTGATAATGACAGATCATAATCTGCTTCAATGAGTGTGTTGAAGTTGAAATGTTATAGTTGATACTAGTTGACAACAATCATATCTCTCCAAACCTTAAGGGACTATCCTACACCAAGATAGGCGAGCTATTCAGAGTGCTTCCAAAACATAGAAGAAAACACCATAAAAGTCATTAAAATAGTGGTGAATGGAATTGTATAGGTGGCATAATTATTCAAGTCGAGAGCAATGAGAATAGTTCCCATGTATCATGGATGAAACACATATGTAGTATGTCTGCAAATAGTTTCTCAAATGCTGCCATGACCAATCATCAAGCCAACTATATACAATTCTTGGAGTTGGTACCTTGCTGTTGTTGTATATGCCTCTTTGCCAATGAGTTGAAAGAAGAGGATCCGACAAAAGGCCATGGATATCCGAGACTCAGAAGACAATGTTGTCTTTGATCATGATGTCTAGGATGTCGATATGTGGAGGATGTATACCTTAAAAATGATGTTAAAGAGACCGTTGTTGCAAAAAACTCTGATATTGATGTTGAAGAGTCTGATACTAGAAACTCTAATGCTGAATTTGGTGTCGAATCTGGATGTGAAAGATCCAAAGTTGTATCAATAAGAGGTTTAGGTGGTGGCTACTACAACTCAATAGTAGAAGAGTCATCTGATGTGATGGACTCTTGTGCTAGAACAAATTGAGTTTGAACAACATAAATATTGAGACAGCTTGCTAATGGAAATGAAGTCCCAAAAAACCCAAGTCTGACTTTTGTTGATCTCATCACATGTTGAATGGGATGTGAAATTCCCTATCCATTCTTACCAAGGTCGCCACCAGTGTATCTCATATGATGCATCAATTTTAACCCAATACCACAAGTTTTCAACTCAAAAATGTGGTGAAGTAAGCTTAGGAGTGGTCAACAATGCAAACGCGACATTAGAAGCAAGAGACTATTGCAGATATTTCTGCAAACAAATAATAATATCTTCCTTCCTTTTTAAATCAACCAAAAATTGCTCATTAAGAAGAGTGATTTTTTCATCCATCTCATTAAAGTGGGTGAGACAAGTATGAACTTGAGCTTGATGCTTCTCCTTTAGACTCCCAATGAGTCCATAATCCCTGAAAAAATAGGTACTCATGTTTTGAAGACAGATCTTGGATTTCTCTTTTTCACCTCAAAGTTTTCTAACTTATTTGACAAGTTTTAGATTCAGACTCTGAAGGGTGGAGATAATTGCATATTTTTCCTCCATTACAATGATTCTTTCCCAATGAATGATAATAGTGAGATATTCCTATCAGAGTAGAAATCCGAGGTTTTGTTGATCTGTTGCATGCATCTAGAGATCTAAAAAAAATCGTATCTCCTAAACTGCGATGTGGGTATTGTAGAGGTTTGGAGAATTTGATCATCCCTATGTAGGGAGTCTCTCTACAAAACATTAGATCTACCCAGATCCTGGATTCCAATATATTGTTGATGTATCTATGGAAGCTATAGATTTGATAAAATAGTTGTATCTCCTAACATACGATGTGAGTATTGGATAATTTTGGTGAGTGTGAGCGTGAGCATCCCTATGCAATATGTCTCTGTACAAAAAATAAGATTTACCCAGAGCATGGATTTTTATATATGGCTAACATACCTATGGCACACTGATATTGGAGATGTGATATACAATTTAATGAAGTTTCCAAGAAAAATCACACCATCAAGAGCAAGTAAGAAACATAATCTAGCTAGAGAATCTTACAAAATGTGTAGGGTAAGAAGATTTGTCAGCGAGTACTCCATCCTTTCTGACTTCATCTTCCTCATGGACCTAAAAATACAATTCTTATGTGTTTTATCCTAGCAACAAAGCTATGATACCATGTGAAGTTTTTACAGTGAACCTATCTAGTAGAAAAATCACACAAATCCTGCAAGAGAGAGAAGAGAAGAGAGACAAGCTTTAGAGAAAGAATGAATTGTATTATTGCACATGAACAATGATTAATAAACATGCATATATATAGTACAAGAGAAGAAATGCACCAATATTAGGGAGTACATGTGCCAATCTCATGGATTACATGAGACATAGGAGTGATCTGAAGGAGATCTGGACACTAACTCACTATAACGGGATTCAACTGCTAGCTAGTCTTAGTTAATTGTTTAAGAGGAAACAATTTAACTGAGTGACAAGTGTGGAGACCAAGAATAACACATTCATGCAAAGGAAGTGCACCCTAATTACATGAAATATAGGAAATGGATGCATGAGTGGTCTTCCACTAGTTAATTGAGATCAATTGTGGTTGAACTGAAGTCCTAACTGAAGTGAAAATGCACCCTACCTTTTAGAAAGTGCCCTAAATTTTTGTAAATATCCTAAAAAATAGGACACCCTCTTGGTGATTAGACATCCTTAAAAGAACTACCTAGGTGAGTGTGTAATATCTCCAACAAACATTGGTCAAAATTTTTATAAAAAGGGAAAATAATTCTCAAGCTTAAGCTCAGGTAAGATCTTGGTCTTGAGCTTAGGTAAGATCTTGATCCTAATCTCAAGCAAGATATTGGTTTTTAGATTTGAAAATGTAAGTAAGGTTATGGTGCAAAGATTTAGTAACATCCTATTCCTATGCTCAAGTGCTAAGGTCTTGGTTCTAAACTCAAGTAAGGTATTAGTTTTGAACTCTAGTCAGGTAACTAAGGACCTGTTCCCGAGCTCTATAGATAATGATCAAACAGATTTTATAGAGAGAAAAAGTTCATTCTTACATAAGGAAAAATGATTAAACACTAAATGGAATGTAAAAAACTGAAACCAATATAAACAAAATATTGCATATCTTGGAGAATATAAATGACAAACATAGATTCACTAGTATATCAATGTCACAAGTTATACAAGGCTTATGTCAATTTCATGACTAATCATACAAATCAATAATGTCATTAGTAAACAAAGATCATGATGATTGAGCTTATGCATGTGATGATCATAAAAAAAATTAATAAAAGGTTTGTATGGATGAATGAGATGTAAAGGTCTATCATGTGCATCCAAGAATGTACCCATGTAAATATAAATGCATAATAGTTAGAAATTTTATACGTACACACTCAAATATATGATAAATATTGATCTAATCACTCTTCCACCTCTCCCATGATATTTGGTTTCTTGCACTTGTCATCTCCAAAACCTCTACAAGAATCTCTTTTGGTTAGCTTGTCTCCAACCTTAAAGGCTTGTTGATCCATTCTAGGGCATATTTGTTGGCATAGTTTCACACATACCTTCAAGCAATCCAATCCTACAACCTCAAGGTAGGTAGGTTCCATCATAGATAAGAAAGAGAGGTATCATTCCCATTGAGGGTTTTTAGGTCTCTATACTCAACACTTTCATTTATTTATCTTTTGTGGTAGTATATATGATGTTATTTGCATATGATATATCTTTGTATTCAAGACCAGGTACAAGTGTTGTTTTGTTGGAAAGTTGAGTTACGTGTGTAGGATTGTCTAGGATATGGATCACCTTGGAGACCTATCACAAATATGTTCTTCAACCCAATTAGATTCATCACCTCATAGTAGTGAATTCTAGGTGAGTTTCTTCCATATTTATCTTTGTATTTCCCAACATTAGGGTTTCTAACTCACTAAATGAATCTTTGATAAATTAACACTAGATTGTTAGTTTAATTTCCTTTGTTAATTTGTTGGTAAAAGATGATATGAAACCTAAGTGAAATACCTTAATAATATACAGCCATAAGTTAACATAATCAAGTTCTAAAACTCTAATTAACCTAGTGGCTCTCCCCCTCTTTTTGATCTTCTTTCTCCCCACGCTAGCGTTTCTTGTATTTTCCCTAAAATTGAGTGGAAAATCCATTATTTTTTCCCCTCCTTAATAGTGCATGTATGGTAGGGTGGTATTCGATCCCCTCCTCATGTTGTGTGTGGTAGAACAAATCCATTCATTCTCTTCATTACCCATGTCCACCCCTAAAATATTCTTCTTCTTAGACTCCTTGTGGTTCTTTCAATTCATCTATGGATGTAGATTTTAACATTTTTTTAATTTTATCATCAATTTTGTAATGATCATAATGGGTTATTAGAATTCTTGCACATATGTGCAGTGGTGGAAGTCTTCTTATTTTTCTCTTCACTTTCTGCTCCTCACCCTTATTATAAGTGACATGTTGGTTTGACTATTTCAAACCACTTGGCTGCCTCTTTTTCTTATCACGTATAATGTATTGGGTTTACACATAAGCCTCAACTATGAGCTTGTGATTGAATACCATAAATTTCCTTCTTATGTCATTGTGAAGGCTACCCAGGTACTTGATGACCACATCCAGGTTCTTGGGATTTATCCCCAACTAAATGGATTGTTTTTAGAACTCTATAATTGTACTTTTAAGTTCCTATTGTACATTATGCATGCCAATATAGACTTCTAACTATTACAACCAATTATTCAATTTAGTTGTGCCTACCTCACCTTCATCAGATTTGATCTCATCCTTTTCCTTCTCTTTAAAAAGGTCTGGAGAATATTGCTTATTGCATTTCCCTTTCCCAAGATTTGGTTCTTCTTTCTCTTTACTAATATCCTCATGATATTTTGGTATTTATGAGATCTAGGCTTCTTCAAAAATGGGTCCATCGTTTTCTCAAGAGTGGTCATTAGTAAGGCCATACTCGTGGAATCCTCCCCAGGGGTTGGTGATCCGCAAATGTGATAAATCTTGTGCTATCTCTCTTGTACATTCTTTTCAATCCTTTTAGATACTTAGAAAATTTTCAAGTTCGTCACAGGTTCATAATGCATTGACCTAGCCTTGTTCAAACTTCTGCGACTCGAAAATTATACCATTGATTTCTATGGCCTATATTTTGCACTTATACTTAGAAAATTAAAAAAAAAATGATTCAACGTGGGTCTAGGGCACTTCCTCGGTCGTCTCTTCCATACCCGCAACCCCGCTGTCCCAATCCACTTTGTAAGTTTGTGATTATTATTAATACTTCCATATACTATGCCCCAACCTTGTGATCTCACTGCCCTTCATGCTATTACCTCGTCATGCTCTTACCCCACCATTCCATTACCCCATTGTTTTGACATCCTAATTGTTTGCCTCCCCACGATAGGTTATGTCTTGTCTTGTCACATTCCCTAATTTACATTTGATATACATCTTCCAGAAATAAGTAAAATTGGTTAAGTGTTAAAATCCATTATTAATGGTGATCTTCTCAAGACAACTCCTTTTTAATTTTAATATTAATTCACATTAGCAATTGTTGAGTCAAGAGCCATGGAGAGTATTAAGATAAACAAGTGGATTTTGATAATAACACTTTGAAAATAATTGTACAATAATCTACCACCTTGATTAAGTATGACAAACCAGAGATAGGAACAATTCTGCAAAGATGCAATTAGCCTACTTGGACAAGAAGACCAAAAATTTCAGTGGTCGCAGGAATACATATATTATTCTTCATTACCACTTTTAGAGAAGAGTTCAAACAAGATTTAGACATCAGGAATTGCATTGGCAGGATGTGTTCCATAATCCTACGATTTCAAGGAGTTGATTTCGTGGTGCATTGATAAATTTGACAAGAATTAGAGAATTATTCACTTATAAGGGGAATCGCTTATTTCTTTAACCCCTTCAGTTTTTAGGAGAATACTCAGACTCCGAGAGCCGACGATGAATTTTAAAATAATTGAAGATGAGGAATTTTTGAAGACAAACAAGGGAGGATTTGAGTTTCTACAAGAATATCTTGAAGACCCAACAATTCTTCTAGAGGACCTTTCAAGGATTCATGTGAGTTCATTAAAAAAACCATATCGAGAGATGGCGTGGTTATTCTCTATAGTAGTTGGACAAGATTCTATGACTACTGTTCCCAGGCTCGCTCTGTATATATTATATTTTTCAATTCATGAAAACGCAATGTTTGACTAGTCAAGGATTATTTCTAGTGAATTATCGTTTCAGTTGGAAAATTTCAGAAAAAATAAAAAGTTTTACATGTCCTCATACTTGATTTTTTCCATTACGTATTGTTACATATTCAAAGTATTTCCTTTGGATAATAAATTCAATTGTAAACTTGACCCTGTTCAAATTTGATATCCCACACTTTGGAAACAAAAGGCCACATACCACTTCTATGAAGTGAACAATGCATTAATTTCTTCTTTTAGAAATCTTATTCATGGACCAAGTACGTATAGATTGTCTCTAGAAACAATGTCATTCTTAGACAAGAGAGGAATTTTTGAAGCCGTGGAGAATTTCATTGTTATCAGGCTCTACTTCTCCCATGAGAAACCCTCATATTTTCCATATTATGTTTTCAATAACATATTTGTTGTTGATATATGCGAGCAATATAAATTTTGGGCTCATTTCTTTAATGAGAAAAGGAAAAGATGGTTCATCTTCCTACCATGGAAAATTGGGGAGATAATGGTAAAACGCATTACACACATCAATGAAATTTCAATTAAGTTTTATCAATTTAATCTTAAGAAATCAAATCAGGTCAAGGGTTTACCCTAGTCAATTATTTATGAAACATATGACATTTGTAGGGTACATTGTATCATTTTCCAACAAATTCTTGTTTGGAGAAGAAGAGGGTGACATCCAAAACCCTCAAGTTTTACATGATGAGAAACGACAAGAAGATATCAAAACAATCATCATTACAACCGATCAACACACACGACAAGGAAGAGTTGTGAATGAAATAAGTTCATGATCTCCTAATTTTTCTCAAAAACGTGGCCTACCCAAAGGAAAACCACGATCTATAGTTCAAAATAAAAGGAAGTCCTTACTGGATAATTCCAGTGACGGAGGTGAACAAGACCCTCCTAAGGGAAATCTGGAAAGGCCACACAAAATCCCAATCACTAGCAAGAGGAAAAGAGGAACAAACAAAGAGGGAGAAAGTGAGGGCATACCTGAAGAGGAAATCATTCTGGAAGACATGGAGCTCGATGTAAATATTGAATATATTGAATTTATAGGAGAATAAAAAAGAATATAGGAGAGTGGATCAATTGCAACAGAATTGGCGACCCAAGATCCAATCGTATTTGAAGAGGGATATCCGACCCTGCATAGTGCCACATTTGACAAAAACTCAAGAAAATCAGTTATTGAGAAAATCAATGCAAAAAATAAGATTAAAGGAAAATGGAACTTAGAACTTGAATTTAATGGAGTTCCACCATCCAAAATTGTAGAAATTCATGAAGCCACAAGAGATTCCCTAAAAATGTTAATTGGAGATATAAAGAATGGAAATTCCATTTTAAAGGATATAATTAAAGAATTCAAAATTATTTAATGCCTCAACCCTTATTTGTTGATCCGATCGTCACTATACGTCCTTGGAGAAGTCTCGGGGAAATATTAGAATCAAGCTCAAGCCTAAGAGGAACATCAAGTCTACTTGTTTCCATTAGGAGGAATGTCAGAGAAAATATCCAAAAGAGAATGTTTCTTATATTGAAACATGGGAATTGACAACAAGATTTGTTTCCTTAGGCTCAAGAATGATAAATTTTAGGCAATATCTTTAGGCAGATCTTGAAAATGATGATTTGTTTTACAAAGGGTCCATTTCTACTTTTGTTGCAAAAGTTTCAAGTCTTAGCGAGTTCTAGAGAAAAGAAGAGGATCTGCCTTAGGCAATCTGTATTAAACAACTCAAGGCATGTTGGTTAAAGATAATAAAGAGTTTAAAACAAATGCTAGTTGAGTGTGATACTATAAGTGTGAAAAGAGGAGAATTATATTTGAAATTAATTGAATTGGATTTAGCTGGGTCAACTAGATATGTGGAGGAACCACACTTAATATTGAATTCCATGCTCTTGTCAAAAGAAAAAAGTGGAGGAGAAGTTGGACTCATTGAAGATTGCATCACTGGAGAAGTTCATCAACTTGATCGAATATTCAAAAATAGAGGTTGTAATTTGGTTGGTCAGTTATCTGAATAAAAATGAAGACATTGAGGACACCCTTCATCAACTTTCGATGGATTTCAAATATTTGGAAAATTCATTATTTGATATTAAAGTAAGGCAAGAAATAACCATGACACCAATGAGAGAATACATCGAGAATTGGTTAACAAAATCCTTAACTAAAATAATTGAATTAGATCAAGAAGAAGTCGTTGTAACCAATTAGTTAGTTCCAACGAAGGAGAATATTAAAGACACACCGGAAAGAAGATGAGAGAGAGAGAGAGAGAGAGAGAGAGAGAGAGAGAGAGAGAGAGAGATTCCATCACATTCCAGATCTATCTTTAAAATTTCCATGGGAGCCCAATCCTAGTCCATTTGGACGAATGTTATCTTTTAATTTATATTTCATTGTAAAAATAGACTTTATTTTTTGAACTCCCCAAAGAACTATTTCGGGGTGCAATGTTAATGATTTCTCAATATTTGAATTTACGAGTATGATATTTTTTAAGTGTTCCTATCATATTTTCTTTTAGATTTAAATGATATGCTCTTTTAAAGTTCTTTGCATAGTGGACTTATATTTTTTTGTCTTATGAATGTGACCAAATATTATTTATATTGTGTGTTAACATCAATATTTTTAGGGTAAATTTTTGAGTTTGCATAAAGTTTGAAAAGTCATGCCATGGTCTTGGGAAGATCAAGGCATTCCTAGACGATTCATAGTTAGTGTGTCAAGGTTTATGAGGTCAGTAATTAAATAAAGAGTGACTTGAATGTCAATAAGGGGTCTAGTCATAAGTTGGGTTAAAGGGTGTATTGTATTTCTCATAAAACACCATCATAAAAAGAAAAGAGTCAAGAGTTTAAAAGTCCATCATGTTTAAATTTTTGTAATGGTCCATTTTTTCCTAAGTCTAAAATCACATAACAAAAGTGGGAAATTATGTGCCAAGGTCAAGTCATAGGTTAGGGTGAATGTCATGTCGAAGAGTATTATGGTTCATCATCACCTCTCATGAGGTCAGAGAATGGACAATCATGAAACTCCATGTCATTTGTACCATTGCAAGCTTCAAAGATGTCTGCACTGCACAAGTTCATGGCACAAACTCCTTAATTTTCATTGAAACGTCTTGTCACCTTGGATAAGCGCTTCCCATTTCAAATTTCACTCCTTACCCATATAGGCATGTATATTGGCCACCTTTTTGTCTTTCTGCATTACCTTCACGACCTATGCACAATCCATAGCCTCTCGAACAAGTTCCAAATCTCTCTGCTACGTAAACGATCACCCTACTACGCAAATGTTGTGTAAACTCCATTCTCTACACAAACCCTATGTGTTGTCATTCGCTACGCAAACCTGTTACTGTTTTTTTTGCTGCGCATTCTTCATTCGTTTCAATCACTGTAATATTCCAGATATAAAATGGTTATTCCAGATATAAAATAGTATGAATAACATAAAYAATTAGCTAGAAATGGTAGATAAACAATGATATAACCAGAACAACACCACAATAATACCAAAATAATACCAGAATAACACCAGAAAGAGCACTTTGATTACTAAGAGCAATGTTCACTTGCCTCTTCGAGGGGGAAACTTCTAGCAGATCAGAGCTCTATTACAATAATATCCAAGACAAAACTTCTCATACCCTCTATTCCTATTTATACTAAATCTATCTATCCAAAAGAACAATCTAGAGGAATATCCTTCTAGAAGCGGAAGCTTCTATTAGGTCTTCTTAGATTTGACTTATTCCATCTTATTGCTAGGCCTTATTAATATTGACCTTTATTACATGGAAATATACTATTTTACCCACTTGATGGGTTAGGTAGGTTAGGTCCCTAACATGCCCTCCCCCTTAGAATCAGCCTTGTCCTCAAGGCTTGAGATGAGGAAATTGCTGCAGAATGTTAGCGGTCTCCCAGGTGGCATCTATTGGAGTTGTATCTTTCCACTAAACTAACACTTCATTGATGGTATGATGACGAAGAAGATACTCTTTCTAGTCCAAAACTGCTTGTGGCTGAAACCAAATGGATCCTTCTTCATCCAACTCGGGAAGGTTGGTTTGAGTTTGGCACTTAGTTCCAATCACCTTCTTTTAGCAAGAGATATGAAAAACATGATGGAGCTTAGAATGATTGGGTAAATCTAACTGGTAGGCCACCTTCCCAACACACTTGAGAACTGTATAAGGACCATAAAATTTGGGTGCCAGTTTCTGACAATGTTCGGCCTTGACTGGAGTTTTCTTATAAGGTTGCAGCCGAAGAAATACCTGGTCTCCTTCAGAAAATTGTCATTCTGAGCGACCTTGATCGATTTGTTGCTTCATGCGATTCTGAGCCATGACCAAATTCTCTTTGAGGGTACAGAGAATAGCCTCATGAACTGTAAGTTTTTGGTCAACTACCTGGACCTTCGATACACCTGGCATGTAGGAGAGAACTAAAGGTGGATTTTGGCCATATACTTCTTCAAAAGGAGTCATGCAAGTAATTGTATGGTAAGAAGTATTGTACCACCATTAAGATAATGGTAACCATTGAGCCCATTGATTTTTCCTTTCAGAGGAAAAACACATCAAATAAGTCTCCAAACACTTATTGATGAGTCCAGTTTGACCATCAGTTTGGGGATGATAGGCGGTGTTGAGATGCAATTGGGTGCCCTGGAGTCTGAACAGTTCTTGCCAAAAATTATTGGTGAAAGTTGGATCTCGATCAGAAACAATAGAATGAGGCATGTTATGAATCTTGAAGATATGATCCTCGAAAATTTGAGCCACAATTGATGCGGTAAATGGGTGTTGAAGAGAAGAGAAATGAGCATACTTGGAAAGACGATCCCCAACCATCATGATGACATACTTATTTACTGATTTAGGTAATCCCACAATAAAATACATAGAGATGTCCCTCCAAATAACAGGTGGAATTAGAAGCAGTTGGAGTGTGCCATGAGGTTTGATGGTTTCACCTTTGTTACGTTGACAAACATTACATTATTCTACAAAAGTGTGAATGTACTTTTCATACCATCCTAGAAAAAAAACATTTGACCTGGTCATAGATTTTGGTAAAACCTAAATGCCCAGCTGTGGGAGTGGCATGAAGCTCATAAAGAACCATGGATTTAAGTTGTGACTGTTTACTTAAATACAAACAACCTTTATAGCAAAGTTCATCGTTGTGCCAAGAGTACCCTGGGGAAACTGGAGAGTTGGATTTCAATTATTGGATCATATGTGATATTTTAGGATCATGTAGCCATTCTTGGCGCATATCTTGGAGCCAATCTGGTACAATGAAGGAGAGGGAAAAAAGGGACCCTTCGTCTTCATATTTTCTAGAAAGAGTGTCAGTAACCACATTTTCTTTTCCTTGTAAATGATCTCATAATCATAACCAAAGAGATTAGTTACCCATTTTTGTTTTTCTAGGGAGGAAGGTCATTTCTCCAGAAAATACTTCACGCTTTCATGATCTGTCTTAATTTGGAAGCATTTCCCCAGGAGATAAGGGTGCCAGAGATCCACTGCATGCAGAATAACCAACATTTCCTTTCATAGATTGATTGGCCCAAATGGAGTTCAGACAATTGTTTTCTAGTAAAGGCCAAAGGTCTGCCTTCTTGTATAAGAACAAATCCAATTCCTCCACCTGAGGCATCACATTCAAGAAAAAAAGGGTTTTGTGAAATCAGGAAGGACCAAGACCGGAGTAGTACACATAGTTTCCTTCAAAGCTTGAAAATCATGATCCACTGCAAGAGTTGAACTGAAATAATTCTTTTTAAGGAGAGTAGTGAGAGGGGCCACAATATTCCCATAATTCCGAATAAACTTGCGATAATAGCTGGTTAAACCCAAAAATCCATGCAAGATTTTGATAGCCTTGGGGCAGGTCCAATCCTGCATTGCTTCAATCTTTTTAGGATCCACCCTGACACCATCCATTCCAAAAATATGACCCAAGTACTCTACTTTTGAGGCTCCAAAGTTACATTTAGAGAGTTTGAGGAAAATTTGGTGCTATGAGAGTAGATGGAGAATTTGATCCACATGGGAAAGATGAGATTTCCAAGTTTTACTATAGATGAGAATATCATCAAAGAAAACTAATACAAAATGACGGAGAAAATGACGAAAGACATGATTCATGAGGCTTTGGAAGGTGGAGGGGGCATTACATAGCCCAAAGGGCATGACCAAAAAATGATAGTGACCCTCATGAGTTCGAAAGGCAGTCTTGGGTATGTCATCTTCTTGCATACATATCTGGCGGTATCCAAAATGAAGATCAAGTTTAGTGAAGTAATGAGCACCACTCAACTCATCCAAGAGATCATCGATGACAAGAATGGAGAACTTGTCCTTGATGGTGAGCTTATTGAGGACACGAAAGTCGAAACACATGCGCCAAGTACCTTATTTATTAAGTACCATGACCACATGGGAAGAATAAGGGATGATACTGGGGCAGATAACACCCTCTTGGAGTAATTCCTGCACTATTTTCTCAATTTCATTTTTTTGGGAAAAGGGGTGATGATAAGGGCGAACATTGGGAGGAAGAGTGCCAAGAACAAGGGAAATGGAATGATCATGAACACCATGATAAGGAGGAAGTCTGTGAGGGGTGGAAAAAATAGCTTGATGTTTGGAAAAGATAGCTTGGAGGCTAGGATGCACAGAGGGTGTCTCAACGGCTTGAATAGAAACGAGTTGAGAAATGATATCGGAGTGGCCTTTGTTGAGGA
>SNQJ01S0032884.1:97005-114538 GCA_010110895.2 Picea sitchensis | reverse complement strand
CTAGAAATGGCAACTAAACAATGATATAACTAGAACAACACCACAATAATACCAAAGTAATACCAGAATAACACTAGAAAGAGCACTTTGATTACTGAGAGCAATGTTCACTTGCCTCTTCGAGGGGGCAACCTCCAGCAGAGCAGAGCTATATTACAATAATATCCAAGACAAAACTTTGCATACCCTTTATTCCTATTTATACTAAATCTATCTATCCAAAAGAACAAACTAGAGGAAGATCCTTCTAGAAGCGGAAGCTTCTTTTAGGTCTTCTTACATTTGACTTATTCCTCCTTATTTCTAGGCCTTATTAATATTGACCTTTATTACATGGAAATATATTATTCTACCCACTTGAGGGGTTAGGTAGGTTAGGTCCCTAGCAATCACTATCTAAGAGCATTTCTTAGAGCCCATTGCAACTTTAGCTTCTAAACGAATTTTCCTTTCATATAACCAAGTTTTCTTCATTCGAGCCAAACCCTATCCATCCTAGTTTGATGTGCAAGCTTGCATACTGAGTGTGAAGGTTTTTCTGCTTTGAGCAGTCTAAAATTTACTTTTGCAAGGAAGACATCATATAGCCATGACTTCACAAGGAAAGAAGAAATGAAAGGGAGTAAACGTGTTTAGATATGAACCCTAAGGGTTGAATTTGGTGAACTCAGACCCTGCATACAAGGTGTCCTTTCAGCAGGTTGGATGTATGAGATTTTGTGAAAGAGTTCAGGGGTATATTGTGCAACTAACCAAGAAGTTTTCTTTGAAATTTAATGGTGTAAATACAACCATTGCAGGGGTCACATTTCTTGTATCAGAAGAAACCATATCATTTGCNCAGGTTGGATGTATGAGATTTTGTGAAAGAGTTCAGGGGTATATTGTGCAACTAACCAAGAAGTTTTCTTTGAAATTTAATGGTGTAAATACAACCATTGCAGGGGTCACATTTCTTGTATCAGAAGAAACCATATCATTTGCTACAGAAATTCCTATACAGGGAGAGAAGTGGTTTAAATGTATCCCCTTAGATCCTTTGTTTTATATTGATTTTCTCAAACCTATGTATAAAAAGCAGAAAATTGGTGCCACCATCCCCATGTAATATGTTTTGGAACCTTATGAGAAGATTTTGAGGGTAATTTAGAGATAATTTACTTGTGAGGGTAGTTTTGATAGGGTATATAAATACCACATAAGGATCCTTATGCATTTCATAGGGAAAATCCCCCTAAACTTACCCTTCTACCTATATAAAATCCTGGGAAAAATGGCAGACAATGTCCAATCTAGGGTTGACCAACTAAAGAGTAGCTTGTTCCACTTTTCCTTGGTGAAGATGTTGGTGGTTGAATATCTTAGAAAGCTAAACAGGGATTGGGATTCCTTCTTGACCTCAACAAACATTTCCCTGGATCCTAAAGGATATACCCCCTTGTCTGCTGAGAAATCAACATCTAATAGTTTAGGGGTGAAAGGAGGAGATGGTGCTAAAAATGAAAAGAGATTGAGAATCCATCACCTAGTCAATCAGTTTTGAAGAAAGGAAGAAAACTACAATTCATCGATGAACCCAAGGAGACACAGGCTCTCATTAAACCACTCACTAGGTCATTTGCTAGGAGGATTCCCATACCCAGAGTTCAGATAGAGTTTGTTGAAGTTGCAGCCCAGGAGATGGATGAAGAGCAAGTGAAACTAGGGGAGAAATATTCAGACATCAAATATATGCAACAACAACTCAGGGAAGCTCAACATGTTATATCCCGGTGCTACCAAGAGATCAGGGAATTGAAAAGGAAGCTAGCAGAGAAGACTCTTGAAGCATAAGCACCACAAAACAAGTCATATACTAAAGGTGAAACATCCAAGGGAATTTTTCAAAACCCTGATACCACGGCTGTATCCAATCCCACAACACCTCTGACAAGATCCTCATCCAAGAAGAATAGTCCAGACACACAGGGAAAGAAAGAATAAAGTGAGAGACCTCCTACTTCACCCACAGAAGGAGAAAATAACATAAGATGGATTAATAAGCAGTTGAGGGAAGCTTAATATCAAATCATTAATCTCGGTGAAGAAAAGAGGATATCTATGACAAAGACATTAAACACTTTAAATAATGCATACCAATCAGAGAAAATGATTGTGCATCCCTTTCCAATGCCTAGTCAAAATTGAAGAGAAATGGAACCCTATTCAGGCAGGTGGAAAATTTAAAGAGACAGAACCTATCATTTTGAAAAGCAAACAGAGCTTTAAGATTACAAGTGAAATTAGATGAAGAAGTTAAGCATGGGATAAATTGCCTTGGTGAAACTACAGAAATATGAGTGAGGAAGCCTTACTTTTTTGTCTTTTTTGTGTATGGAACCATGTCAAAGTTTTGTTTACATCATTAAAGTTGTGGGAAACATACATTTGATGTTGGTGAAGGGTTGTTTCACCAAGGTTACATGAAATATTTGATGTGCACAGTCTATTGTCTTAACTAATAAATAGTCATTCAAAACACTTGCGTAGAGAATATTTGCTACACAAATGATGTAAGCTCACTTGATAAAAAATGAGGATATATGATGAAAGGCATACACGTTTTGAGGTAGATGCATGGTTCCCAGCTATTTTCTGCCACCTGGATCAGCACGAGCAACCACATAATGAACATTCGTTATGCAAATGTTGTAGGCAACACTTGCACATCAGTTCCCACAATTCGCTACACAAGGGTGACAGAGTTGTCCAACAGTGCACATGATGACTCAAGGTACCCACTAGATGGACCTGATGACTCATCACAACCACATGGTCGAATTTTTCTCAAGATCTATGATTGTGAAGGATACTTTGGTTATGTTATGATTGGAAAAATAAGATTTTCTATTTTTATTAAATCTTGTAGGAGTTGTTGTTCTCCTTGAAAGAAACCAGATCCATGATTCTAGGATATAGTAGTTCGACCCCTAGCAGCCAAGTGTGGCATTAGTTTTCTATATATGTTTATTATTTTCATGTAAAGAGGGGCGATTTGGCAGAAGCATAGACATTTTTATCTTCATTGTAGTTTTCTGAATCTGATATAAATACAAATGTAGAAGTCCTTAACTCTTTATTAAAAAGATTCTAATGGTGGTGATCTGAATATTGTTCTCTTATCTTTGTATGTATTTCTTGTGTCCTTACTTTCATCTTCACTTTTATTCTGTTTAAATTGGATAATTAAGGGTCTAGAATTCATCGAATGGTGCTCTAGACTTAAGTGTTTTAAACTCTGCTTATCTTCTTAACTAAGGTCAGAATTCATCATTCATGGTGCTCTGATTCTGTTATGTGTTTATGTTCCTCTTTCACCCTACATAATAAAACTCAAAACTAAAAGTTCATCACCTTATTTATCCTTTGTTCCTCTGGGGACTTCTACCTACTACTCATTGTTTTCTTTTGTTTTCAGGGGTTGACTCCATATCCCTAGAGATACTATACCTCCTTGCCAACAAACCTTGAAAAAACTACCTCAATAATCTAAATCTAGCCATCAGTTTAAAGAAAAATCTATCTATCAGAGATCAAGTCTCAGAGAGAGCCCTCTCTAGATTGGAAATGCTAGTTTTCAGTATTAAAGTTGGTTTGTAGGTTACCTTTGTAGATTATTTCTTCAGCCCAACAATTTACTCAGTGATAACATTGTGATGGATGTGAGGAATGTGTTATTTTCATATGACGGTTTCCCTATTTGTGTATAATATTATGTAAATATTATATTTTAGTCTTAAAAGGATTCTTCATCCTTCTCTCAGGAACTTTTCTTTGTGAATATAGTTTTATGTTTTAAATTTTATTTTCATAATTTGTTTCAAGCAATAACAAAGGAGTATCACCTCTATAAAAAAACAGAGGGATTTTATCCTCGTGAGGTTGTTATTTGGATTTTTACCAATCTGAACATCAACATTTTTGGTGACCATACTAGGGAGAACAAAAGGTTGGTTTCATAGACCAAAACTTTAGTGACTCAACCGGAATCTAATCAACCTTAGTTACAAGTCAGACTCAGAAATCAAGGAAGTGTTTTGCATCAACTGTATGATTTGGTGTTGACAACAGAAAAAAGTCGAGAAGATTTTGAAATATCTCCGGAAACCCTTGCTTGAGAGGAAGAAAGAGAAATATTGTTAATGCAAAGAAGACAGTTGTGAATCCAAGAAAAAATGGAGCCTTATAAAGGTCCACTAACAAGAAGTAAAATCAAGAAACTTTAGCTTCATGAAGTTGGTGTGTCAGACAGTTGGTTTAGATTGATGGACAGTTGGTTTCGATAGTTGGTTGTCATTGATGTCAACCCTTTGAGAGTGATATTGTAGATTTATGTCAACCCTTGAGTATGTTTGGTAGCACATTTAGGTATCTTCAGAGGTATGGGTAAGGTACCCAATTTTGTTTGAGGTATTAAGGCATAAATATCAGTGGATATGCAGGTAAGACTATTCTAGATGGATAGTACATGTCGTGTCATTTCGGGTGATATGTGGTACGTCATGTAGTTTCTCATGGTTGAGGAGATATGGCTTAGTGAAGTTGGAGAACCCTCATGAGTTATCTAGAATCCCCTAAAAGGTCAAAGAAGTCAAATTATTGTAGAATATCCTAGAAGAAGTTTACTAGTCAAAGTGGTTGCAACTAGGATTTAATCATGAGTTAAGTTGTTGCAATAAGAAAATAATTAAAAAAAAATTAGTTGCAACAAGAAGTGGTGAGTTTACTATATTTGGATAACATGGTTGCAAGTGGGTAAAGTAGTTGAAAGTGGGTTAGCCCTAAAAGAAGGAAGTTGGGTAAAACAGTTAGAAGATAACCCGTAAAGGAAGCTACTTGGAGAGTATAAATAAGAGATCAAGGATCTCTTATTAGCACCTATTAAGCACATTGAATATCTATTATTGTGAAAGGTTTATTGCAAGTACTCATTGATACATATAAAGTTGTGCAAGTATGAGGAAGTGAAGGTAGAGTGATGACAGGGTCTCATGACTACAGTGCAGAGCAAAAAGATCGTGAAAAACCATAGTTAGGGTCATTCCCGTGGGTCACCCAATAGATGTCTGGCGAGGTACCACCGCGGGTTGAGTAGAGCCTGTGGCACGAGGCCTCTCTTGACACCTCACCTGCATCATGTGAGGCACTACCATAACTGAAGGTTGATGCATGGTTTAGGTTCCAGAGGCTGAGCATAGGTTACATGAAGTGTGACAGGGTTCAGGTATGACATATCAAGATACAAGATCAAAAAGGTATGTTACATGATTGGATATTTGTGATAGCTTGAGGTATGGTCATATGAGGTTGAGTAGATTCCCTTGGGATATCATTGGTTGAATGATATATGTTTCATAAGGAAGATCTACAAAGGTACAGTGATGGTATACTTGTTGTTTATTATTGGCACACTTTGTTGGGATACATTTGAGGCATTTTCTTGTATATGGATGAGGTATGGTCTTGTGAGTTTGGGCATTTTCCTAGAGGTACTATTGTTCTATAGTAATTGTTGTAGTGAATGGTTATGAGGAATATCTGGTGAAGTACATTCCTGGTTCACTTAGTTTAATTTAATGGCATATCTTGTAGTGCATTGTGAGGGGCATTGGTTAGAGGTTTTTGTATATGATTGGTTTATGAGTGGTACATGTTTGAGGTTTTTTTGGTTAAGGTGTATTGCTGAAGTTATTGGTACAATTTGAGGTTTCATTACAGTGAGGGTTTGATGCATTGTTGATGTAATGGTTTATGGTATTTGGTTTATGGAGAGTATGGTGTATTGCTAGAGGTATCCTGTTTGTTATCTTGGTGATATTGTGCATATGGTTGAGAGTTGTCTTGATGATTGATATTGGTGAATAGATTTGATTTGGTTGATGATATTGATGAGACAGGTTGATGTGATAGGTTGTTGTTACAGGTTTATGTGTACATGTTTGGTGCATGGTTGATGGTACAGGTTGTGGTAAGGTTGATGCATGATTGATGCATGGTACAGGTTGTTGTGATAGTGACAGGTTGGACAGGTTAACAAGTTATAGGTTGATAGTGGTAGTGATTGATTCATTTCAAGTGACATGTTGTCAACATTTGGCATTTATATTTTAGGGTGGTTGGACAGGGTAAGGAAATAGGGTTGTAGCCTCCTTCCAGTTGGTGTCGGAGAATTAGGGAGTTGGAGCTTCCTTCGGGTTGGATCTTTTTAGGGACCTAACCTCCCTAACCACTCACGTAGGCAGAATAATATAATTCCATGTAATAAAGGCCAATATTAATAAGGCATAGCAATAAGGAAGAATAAGTCAAATGTAAGAAGCTCTAATAGAAGCTTATGCTTATAGAAGGATCTTCCTCTAGACTTTTCTTTTGGATAGATAGAGTATAAATAGAAGTAGAGGGTATGAGAAATATTGTCTTGGATATTATTGTAATAGAGCTATGCTCAGCTAGAGGTTTCCCACTCGAAGAGTCAAGTGAACATTGCTATCAGTAATCAAAGTGTCTTTCTGGTGTTATTCTGGTATTGTTTTGATTATATCATTGCTTCTCTGTCATTTCTAGCTAAATATTTATGTTTTGCATACTATTTTATATCTAGAATACTACAAGTGGTATCAAAGCACCTTCCTCGACAAAAAAATGTGGGTTAATTTTTTTTCAAGGTAGAGACATATTCTGATGTCTTAAAGCTACAAAGATCTATCATTACGCACATAAACCCGTTGTCGGGGAGTCATAAATGCAGGAAATACAAGTGGTACCTAAGCACACATATGTTGGACACCCTTGTAACCCTTGTTGGTACCCCTTCGAGTGGTAGCGCATAAAAAAGAACCTATATATGGATCGACCTAGATCTCCTGAAGCCCTCCATATATAAATCGATTGGCCACCTGAATGATATAGTGCCACCGAGAACAACACTCAGAAAAATACTCTCTAATATTTAGGTATCCAGGAAGTACGGCTAAGGGCACGATCTAGCCTCCTTAGTTGGTGCCTTGAGATATTGGGCCGAGTACTACTATTGAACCCCTCACATATATCTAAGAGTTATAGAACAGGGAAAGCCTTTGTCTGTAGAAACCCTGAATATCCTACCCCTAGGGACCAAAAAAAAACCAGACAAGATCTATCGTCGCGCAACTATGCCTTTTGCATTCTAGTTGCGAAATTACTACACATTTCTTCCTGTTAAGAATTTGGGCATTTTTCCACTGCAGTATTATTTAGGTCATAGTATAACTCCACATAAGTAAAAAAAAAAAGACGATTATAGTGGTCTCGTCAACACACTAATTATTTTGGACCTCTCCCACTGGGTTCCTCTCTTCGTCCCAATTTCAGTGATACCTATCATTTTTAACACAATTGTTTTTGTGGACCCGACCCGTCTCCGACACCCTTATTTGGATCCCCCTTTTTTCCCTGACCGCAGTGGTACCTATCATTTGACATCCTTTTTCTTTATGGTCCCACCCACCCCTCTAGACCCCTTTTGTTTCCCCTATATCATTTTCCTGCTCATTTGTCCAAATGAATACCACACGAGCCCAAGAACTCAATCCCTTGCTTGTTGACAACCACGAGAACAAGGAATAAATCAAGCATCTCAATGCCAACATTAACTCCATCAATTCAACTATTGAGATCCTCAAGGAATAATTTTCCCACATCAAAGAGGTCAAGGAACAATGTTCCCAAATCAAATACCTCAAAGAACACTTCATGGGTTGTTCCCAAAACCCTTCCTCTTCTGAACAACCATCTTATCAAGATGACCATGAATCTTCCCATTACTAAGGCATTCATACTATTCACTTTTCCCGAGACCTTTTCCCTCCTAGAATTGAGGTGACAAATTTGATGGATCAGATCCTACAGGCTAGGTCACCCAAATGGAACATTATTTCTCTTTGCATGGCATTATTGATGATTTATCCAAGCTTCGTTATGGTGTCCTACATGTGGATCTGGAATGATGGAAATGGTGGCAATGGACAAAAAGGGCACGCCAAGGGTATCTTGCTTGGATAGAGTTTGTGGCTGAAATTTATGACCGCTTTGACTCTGACACCCACCATTTAGGTCGTTTGACCAAGTTAAAGTAGTCTGGGACAATGAAAGACTTTATTTCTACATTTGATCACTTGTTTTTCAGAACAGAGGGAATTTCATATTCTTTATTTAGGGAATGATTTATCAGTGGCCTCAAAGATGAAATTTGTGCCCATGCTCTCATGACACGTCCCCATAATTGGTTGGAATTTACTCAATGATCCAAGGAATCCCAATATATTGTATCCTCCCTGACCCAAAAACCCTCCTTTCCTCCTCGCACTAAACCCACCAATTTTGACCCTCCCACAACTCTCCTAAAGATCCATAAATTAACCAAGGCTGAAATGGCTAAACGTCAAGTCAAGGGTCTTTGTTATAATTGTGATGACAAATATTTTCCCGGGCTCAAGTGTAAGGAACAAAATATTTTTATGGTTGTGATTAAGGATCTTTATAAGGAAAATGTTGTTGTTTCTCCTGTGGAGTAACTACCACTGCCTTTTGAGCTCACCCCACCCTCTAACCCCCCCAACATTGACGCAATGATTTCACTTAATGCCCTCACTAGCTTCTCTACTCCCCAGACTCTCAAATTAATTGGTTACATAAAAAATAGGAAATTCATCATCCCTGTGGACAATGGTAGCACCCGTTCATCGCCGCATTTCCCAAGAAGTCAATTGTTACATTCATGTCATCAATAATTTTCAAATCATGATTGCCAATGGTGGTTCCATGAAATGTGGGGGATGATGTGAAAATGTGTGACTCTAAATTGGTCAATATCACCTGAAATCCCATATGGTTGTTATAGACATGGGTGGTTGTGACATTGTTCTTGGTGTCGAATGGTTACGCACTCTAAGCCCCATTCTCATGGATTTTAAGGACTTATCCATGCAATTCCAATAGGAGGGATAACCCTATAAGTTCCAAGGCATCAACATAGGCTCCCCTGAGATCATCAATTCCCATTGCATGAAAAATATCCTCAAAAAAGGTAATTCAATAATTATAGCCCAAATCCACTACATTCATGTGTTGAGACACCTTTTGTGCATCCCAACCTCTAATATATCCACTCCCACCACCATGTTGTTTTTACCAACCCCCCAAGACCTCCCCCCTTCCCTTGGAGTCCATGATCATTCCATCCCTCTCATCCTGGGCAGTATTCCTCCCAATGTTTGTCCTTATCGTCATCCATTTTCCCACAAGAATGAAATTGAGAAAATTGTTCATGAATTACTAGAATTCAGTGTTATTAGTCCCAGTACTAGCCCCTATTCTTCTCCTATGGTCATGGTACTTAGAAAGAATATACTTGGTGCATGTGTCATGATTTATGCACCTAAAAAAACTCACAATCAATGAAAAATTCCTCATTCCTGACATTGATGACCTCTTGGATGAATTGAGTGGTGCTCAGTACTTCACCAAATTGGATCTACATTCTGGATACCACCAGATCCATATGAAATAATAAGACATTCCCAAGACTTCATTTCACACTCAAGAGGATCATTATGAATTCTTGGTAATGCCCTTTGGATTGTGTAATGCTCCTTCCACTTTCCAAAGTCTTATGAATCATTTCTTCCATCCTTTTCTCCATAATTTTTTCTTAGTTTTCTTTGATGATATTCTCATCTATAGTAAAACTTGGCCATCCCATATCTCCCATGTGAATCAAGTTCTCCATCTACTCTCTAACCATCAACTTTTTCTCAAACAATCTAAATGTGCCTTTGGTGCCTCAGAAGTGGAATACTTGGGTCATATTATCAGCAAGGATGGTGTCTGTGTGGATCCTAATAAAATTGAATCTATGCAAGATTGGCCTCGCCCTAAAAATCTTAAGAGATTGTGTGGTTTTCTTGGTTTACAAGGCTATTATAGGAAGTTTGTTTGGAATTATGGAAAGATTGAAACTCCTCTCACTTCCCTCCTTAAAAGTAATGCTTTCAATTGGACTTCATCTACAGATCATGCCTTCCAAGACTTAAAAGATGCTATGTGCTCGACCCCTTTCCTAGCTCTCCCAAAATTTACAAAGACATTTGTATTGGAATGTGATGCTTCTGGGAAAGGAATTGGAGTCGTCCTCATGCAAGATGGAAGGCCATTAGCCTTCACTAGAAAACAACTTTCAGAGCGACATTTGCGCCAATCCATTTATAAAAAGGAAATTTTAGTTATTTTGCATGCCATGGATCTCTGGCGTCCTTATTTATTGGGTCAACAATTCCAAATCAAAACTGATCATCAGAGTCTCAAGTATTTCTTGGAACAACGAATTTCATCCTCGACGCAACAAAAATGGGTGACCAAGCTATTTGGCTATGATTATGAGATCATTTACAAGAAGGGAAAGGAAAATGTAGTGGCCGATGCTCTTTGATAGAAATATGAAGAATATGAGTCCCTTTTCTCCCTCTCCTTCATTGTACCAGATTGGCTCCAAGTTGTTCGTTAGGAATGGTTGCAAGACCCCAAAATTTCTAGCTTGCTCCACCAATTGCAACACAATTCTTCATTTTTTCCAGGGTACTCTTGGCATAATGAAGAGCTTCTCTATAAAGGCCGTTTGAATTTATGCAAGCAATCCCACCTTGAATCCATAGTTCTTTCTACACTTCATGCCTCACCCACAGCTAGGATTCAGGGTTTACCAAAACCTGTGAACGAGTCAAACGCTATTTTTTATGGGAGGGTATAAAACAATATGTTTTCACCTTTGTGGTTGAATGTGAGGTCTGTCAATGAAACAAGGGAGAAAATTTCAAAGCCCCAGGCACACTCCAACCGCTTCTGATTCCCCCTGCTATTTGGCAAGATATTTCTATGGATTTCATTATGGGGTTAACTAAACCGGGCAATAAGTCAATCATCATGGTTGTAGTAGATCATCTCTCCAAATATGATCATTTTTGTTCTCTTCAACACCCATTCACAGCCACCATAGTTTCTCAAATATTCATGGATAATATCTTCAATCTTCATGGCATGCCTAATTCTATTGTCTCTGAAAGAGATCACACTTTCACCGACAATTTTTGGCAAGAATTGTTCAAGCTACAAAGCACCCAATTGCATCTCAACACTGCCTATCACCCCCAAATGGATGGCCAGACTGAAGTTGTCAACAAGTGTTTGGAAACATATTTGAGGTGTTTTGCATCTGAGCTGAAAAATCGATGGGCTCAATGGTTACCCCTAGCTGAATGGTGGTACAACATATCTTACCATAAATCTACTCACATTACTCCTTTTGAAGCAGTCTATGGCCAAAATACCCCATTGGTTCTCTCCTATATGCCAAGGGTCTCGAAGGTTCAGGAGGTTGACAAAAATATTAAAGTCCGCGAGGCTATTCTTCATTCCCTCAAAGACAATTTGGTCATGGATTAGAATGGCATGAAGCAACAAGAAGATCAAGGTCATTACGAACGTCATTTTATTGAAGGGGACTAGGTATTTCTTCGACTCCAACCTTATAATAAGACTTCACTCAAAGATAAACACTGTCAGAAACTTGCACCCAAATTTTATGGTCCTTATACAGTGCTCAAATGTCTGGGATCGGTGGCCTATTAGTTGTCTCTACCCAGTTAGTCAAAGATCCATCCTGTTTTTCATGTTTCTTTCTTAAAGAAGGTGATTGGAACTAAGTTCCAAACTCAAACTAGACTCCCTAAGTTGGATGAAGAAGGTTCCATTGGGTTGCATCCACAAGAAGTCTTGGCCCAGAGAGAGCATCGTCTTCATCAACATACCATCCAGGAAGTGTTATTCCAATGGAAAGATACACCTCCAGAAGATGCCACCTGGGAGTTGTCCACCATTCTACAAACATTCCCTCATCTGAAGCCTTGAGGACAAGGTTTCTCTTCAAGGGGGAGGGAATGTTAGGGACCTAACCTCCCTAACCCCTCATGTAGGTAGAATAATATAATTCCATGTCATAAAGGACAATATTAATAAGGCCTAGAAATAAGGAAGAATAAGTCAAATGTAAGAAGACCTAATAGAAGATTTTGCTTCTAGAAGGATCTTCCTCTAGATTGTTCTTTTGGATAGATAGAGTATAAATAGAAGTAGAGGGTATGAGAAATCTTGTCTTGGATATTATTGTAATAGAGATCTTCTCTGCTGGAGGTTTCCCCCTCGAAGAGACAAGTGAACATTGCTATCAATAATCAAAGTGCTCTTTCTTGTGTTATTTTGGTATTATTCTAGTATTGTTTTGATTATATCATTGCTTCTCTGCCATTTCTAGCTAAATATTTTTTTTCTGCATAATATTTTATATATGGAATACTACAAGTGGTATCAAAGCACCTTCCTTAGCATAAAATTATGGGTTAATTCTTTTTTCAGGGTAGAGATGTATTTCGACGTATTAAATCTACATATATCTGTCGTTACACGCATAAACCCATGGTTGTGGAGTCATACACGCAGGAAATAGAAGTGGTACTTAAGTGCACATATGTTGGACACCCTTGTAACCCCTGTTGGTACCATCAACTTCAATAAGTGTTGAAAATTGAGGAACTGGTGGAGGGATCCTCCAGGGGGTTCCCCCTAACGTCAGAAATGATCCAACAACGTTTTAGGAAACAAGACAAAAAATAGAGATTTCTCAAATAAGCAGAACCATCAGATAGATGCATAATGAGATTACTAGGTTGAAAAGTGATGAAAATTTTGTCCTACCAAATCAAGATACAAGAGTTCCATTACAATATCAAATATAAGAAATGATAGAAATGAATAACACAAAACAAGGGAACCGAGAGTGCCAAATCCAAATGTCACGGTGTTAGAAGACATTGTACAAGAAGAAATCTTTGAAAAATTTGACCAAGAATTAGACATCACCCAAGATAAAGTTTTAGAGTCAATACAAATGGATGAAAGCACATCATCTTTTTACATTTTTTATGAACAAGAAGATCCTGATTATTCACAAGATAATATTGTCCAGACCAAATCACAAGAGAATAAAGTCAAGACAAAGGAAGCACCTGAAAAAAAAAAAGTGAAAATAAAACTTGCAGAACCAGCAAAGCAACTAACAGTTGCTAGTCATGAAAAAACTGCACTACAAATGAATTATAATCTTATTTGTGACTTAGCCAAACTCAAAATTACTTTACCTTTCATGGAGTTGTTGAAGATATCGAAACAAAGGGAAAATAATGTGAAGATACTTGATGATTCAAATACAAGAATAGAATTTGTTGTCATGAATACCAAGCAACAACAAAGTGTTTCATCATTAAGGCCAAGAGGTGAAGTCCCACCATTCTACATATCCATAGAAAATCATGACTTTACATTACATAATTGTCTGGTTGATAGTGGAGCTACCAATAATATCATGCCTTTATCAATCATGGAAGTGTTGGGAATGGGATATACAAAATACTATGAGACTAGGGAAAGTAAATATGCCATTGATTCAAGAAAGGTCTCAGCCTATGGTGAAATAAAATATTTATGTGCATGGATAAGTGAAACACCTCACATCACAACTGTTTTCACTATTATAGTTGTGGATTTTCCTCTAGCATACAGTGTTGTGTTAGGAAGGGATTGGCATTCATTAATTGGAGGATATATCATGAATGATGAAAGTTGCATTATGTTTCCTAACAAAGATGGAACAATGGTCAGGGTTCCTCGAGAAAGTAGAAATTCTATCTATTTCAAGAAGAAAGAAAACGAAGTATTGCAAAATTATATTGATGCAGGAATCGTAAATTATGTTGTTCTCAGTCCAAAACAAATCAACCCTCTTAAGAAAGATGAAGAAAATTATTTTCAAGGTTTTTGGAAAATGTCGTTTGATGGTGCATGTTCCAAGTCTAGAAATGGAGTAGGGATTGTTTTCAAAATCCCTTAGTTTGGTATATATCCGCATGCCATCATATTGGAGTTTCCATGTACCAATAACATAGCATAATATGAATAATTAATACAAGGAATGATTCTTTCACTTCATATGAGAATAGAAAATATAGTGGTAACTGGTGACTTGAAATTGGTTATAAACCATATCAAAATGAAGAATAGAATCAAGAAATAAAATCTAAAACATTATGCAAAAGGAGCATGTTAACACATGGATTCATTTAACTCATTCAATATTTGTTTTATTCCTAGAGATAAGAATCAAAAGGTTGATTCTTTGGAAGTTGTTGCATCCATTTTAAACCTAGATGATTCCCAAAATCATAATACATTTCATGTTAAAAGAATTTCCATGCCTTCAATACTTGATAATCAAGACTATCTACAAGTCTTTGAAAATGATGAACATGTTGTTGATTTTTTCACTGATTTTGATTCAACAATTTTAAACGATCCTCTCGAAATCCTTGGTGATCATATTATGTCATATTTTTCAAAATATTGTGTTATTTTGGAATATGTTTTTACAAGGGATGATCAAACAAAAATCTCAGACCTAAAAGAAGAGGTATCTATCAAGAAAGTTCAAGAGATACAAAATATGAACATCGGTACACATGATTCTCCCAAGTATTTAAATATTGGTACCAGTTGTACACTTGAATAAATTGATCAATACACTTCTTTGTTCAAGGAATTTCATGATATTTTTTCTTGGACTTATGACGATCTGAAGGAATGTGATAATTATATTTTCCAACACATTATACCACTTAAAGAAGGATCAAATCTTCTTAAGAAAAAATTAAGAATGATAAATCCCAAGTTGAAGCCTTTAGTAAAAATAGAATTGGAAAACTTGAGGAAGGCTTGAATAATTTTTTCAATCAGATATTCAGAATGGCTCTCAATACCTGTTGTAATCATAAAAAAGAGTGGAGAAATTCATCTTTGTGTCAACTTTATAAATATAAATAGAGAAAGCATCAAAGATAATTACCCACTCCATAACATGGAGATGTTGTTACAACAAGTTGTTGGTTCGGCCTTAATGTCTATGTTGGATAGTTTTTATGGATATAACCAGGTACTTGTGGATGAGGAGGATAAACCCAAGACTACTTTTATTACGCCATGGGAAACTTATGCTTATGTTCGCATGCCTTTTGGGTTGAAAAATGTTGGGGAAAACTTCCAAAGGGAAATGGATCATGATTTTAAAGATGTTTTTGGGAATTTTATGGCAGACTATCAAGATGATTTGACTATCCATTCAAAATTAAGAGAAGAGCGTATCAAACATTTAAGAAAAGTTTTCAAATTTTTCAAATTGTATGGCATATATTTGAATCCTAAGAAATGTATGTTTGTAGTATCAGAAGGAAACCTTTTGGGACATATAGTGAGTAAAGAAGGTATATATATAGATCCAGAAAGAACCAAATATATTAATGATATGATTCCTTGAACATCTAAAAAGTGAGTAAAATATTTCTTCAGGAAGATAAACCTTATACGAATATTCATCCCAGACTATGTTACAATTGTGAAGCCAATCAACATATTATTTAAGAAAGATCAAAAATTTGAATGGACTACAGAGATTCAAACATCATTTACAAAAATAAAGCATGAAATTACTACTGCTCCAGTCCTTATCAGCCCAAACTTTGATAAATATTTCATATTATATTCATTTGGTTCAGAAGAAACTATTGATTCTGTATTGACACAAAGGAATTCAAATGGAGAAGAATTACCAATCAGTTTTTTGAGCAAAACATTGCATGATTATGAACTAAGATACTCTGAGATAGAAACACAACCCCTTTCTCTAGTTAAAGTAGTATCACATTTCAAGACATATATTTTATCATCTCATGTCATAGCTTATGTCCCAACCTCTCCAGTAAAGATGTTGCTTAATCAACATCTTAGAGAAGGAAAATGGGAAAATTGGCTTGCTAAAATCCAAGAGTATGATATCGAATTCAAGCCTCTAAAGGAATTCAAGGGATAATAATTATGTAATTTAATAACATGAATTAATGTATTTAACACAGATATATCGATTTCATTAGGGTCATCATTGTTGATGTTTGAATGGTATAAAAGCACAATCTTTTATTTGAAGTCTAGTCAGTTTCACATTGGCATGTCTTTAAAAGAAAGAAGAGCATTGAAAATGAAGACTCGTCAATATATATTAGTTTTTGAAGTCTTGTTTCAGAGAAATTTTGATGGAATATTATTAAGGTGTATCAATTTCATAAAGGCTCAAAAATTTCTACAAGAGTTTCATGAAGGTATTTGTGGTGGACGTTTTCCACCCACAATAACTGCCCACAAAATATTATCTGATATTTTCTGTGAGAACCTTCTCTACAAAAATATATGATGAGGATATTTTACTAACTATTAATTGCATGTAAACACGAGAAAATAATTTCTAAGCATTGCATATGAACATGAGAAAAAATGTCATAATTATGTGCATATGTGTAATTAAATATCTACTTTATCAAGCAAGAATGCAATAAAAAATCACACATATAATTTGACACCCATGTGATAACGATGTTCACCAGAATGTTCCAGATACATCTCTGGATCCACTTGGAATATGAATTGATTTCTTATCCTTCCTTTAGCAATGGTTGAAACCTTCTCACAAAAAGTGGCACATGCTCCATAAAGGGCTGAAAAACTAGAGCAACCTTATGTTATATAAAGATAACTTAAGGCTCTCACATAAGCGACATTTATTCAAAAACTAGAAGGATTTAATTCCTTTCTTCCAAGCTCTCTCGAGCTCTCTCCCAAGATCCATAAAGGGATCCATAAATGGATGAAATCCATGTTGAATTACTGAGAGGGGGGGGAGGGGGTGGCGAATCAATAATAATGTAATTATAATTCTTTTTCTTCAAATAATCCAAGTGTTATATCAATGTAGAATTATTATCCAATAATGAGCAATAAGAAATGATCAATCACACATGTACACAGTACACCAGTGTTTTATGTGGAAACACAAATCGAGAAAAAACCACAAAATGATTTTTCTTATATGTATTGAAGAATTACATTCATTGGAAGAACCAACTTCCTTTGTTTTCCAGTTGCAACTGGAAGGATGCTCCAACCCCCTAGTTTCTTAGGCTAGAACCTGAGGGAAGCTCCAACTCCCCAATTCTTTGGCTACAACCCCCTATGTTCTCTGGCTACAACCGGAAGGTGGATACAACCACCTGTCCTTGCCCCATCCAACCGCCCTGAAGTAGAAGTAGAATGATGGAACCACTGTCACACTATCACTATGAGATATATCGTTGTAAACCTGTACCAATAAACCTAAAACATGCATCAACCTATACCTCAACCTATAATCAACCTGTACCATAAACAAGTGCATCAACCATGCACCAACCTGTACCATAAACAAGTGCAACCAACCATGTACCAAGTATGTACCAATAATGTGTCAACTACTCATCAAATATGACTCATC
>SNQJ01S0032884.1:77926-90759 GCA_010110895.2 Picea sitchensis | reverse complement strand
CCATGTTAAGCACTTTCTGTCTTAGAGTTTAGGGTCCAGCTCTTTGAGGAAATCTACCTGTCCGCAAGGAGATTTTCCTACAACAGAAATGGGAGGAGGAAAAAGCCCAGTTACAGTAGAGAAAGGACCAGTTGCTAGCAGATAAACTTGAAACACAAGAAAGAGTTCACAAGGCACTGCGTTCTGTGACAATCATAGAAGTGAAGATGGAAGATTTTCTTCCACAGCAGGTGACCCAACGGGAAGAAGTAATCCAACAACTTCAACAACGCATCATGGATCTGGAGCTCTGCATCGTGCCTGAGACACCCCAAGAGATAAGAGATCTAAGAGAGGCCACTGCTCGAAGTGAAGTTGACCGATTAAAAAATTTGGCTTCAGAATGTAGGCAGCTAAGCACCAGAAGCGCCCAGACCTATGAAACCCTCGCAGAGAATCCATAATTCCAAACATTGGAGGCACAACTCCACGAAGAAAAGCAACATGCAGATGTGCTACAAGTGCAGCTGAATTCCGTGACCCCATTTGAAAGAATGAAGAGGTTTGCAGAGCAACGCACAACCCAAAAACAAGTACACACACTGCAAAGTAAAGTAATGGACGCCTCTCAATGACTGCAACCACTCCAAGAGAAGGCATGCCAACTGTTCACTGAAATTGAAAGCCAGGGAGCTGAACTCGAATAGGGTGTAATCCCTGCAGAACAATGCCTGGAAGGACCTCTCAATGAAACAGTAATCCAAGAATTTACTGAACAAGAGGTTGTCACACTACAGCAGGTCGAAGTCGCTTAAGCCAAGCTCGAGGCATTCAAAATGGAATTGGTCAGACCTGAGTGACTCAGGACGAGTCACAGGTGAGTGTTGGGGGCCTGTTGGCCCTTGACCAAGTTTTGAAGAGTACTTGGTCGTACTTGAAAACTTTTGGGACTGCGACAACATGCCAAGGATAGAGCACAACGCGAAGTAGAAAATAAGGAAGAAAGACCTATTTTGGGGTCCATTTTAGGGTTTTGGGTTGATGTAACGAGAAAGGGATGTCAGCCCATGGGTTTACCCACGTTTAGGTCCATTTTGTAATCTATAAATAGGCAATGTAGATAGTAAGATAAGGAGAATATAGTAATGTAGTACATCTATGTGATGTATGAAAGAAAGCTTAGTGCTAGTAATTGGATCTGTGTGATCGGATGTATCTTAGAGTGCTCTATGTATGATATCAAAGAGCTAAGTGTAGGCTGTTATAGTCTGATGCTGAAGAGCAAGGAAGAAGGATCTAGCGAGATGCATAGATCTTCTGTCCTATGCAAAGTAAGGGTCATTAGATCTCTGTGTTGTAACGGCTTGACCAAGATAATATAAAGAAGACTTTGTGGATGTATCCCTAGGGTGGGGGTGAACCATGATAACTGTGTTTTGTGCTTCACTCTTATGTATTTATCTCTTTCTTGGCTAAGTGCTTGATGTGATTAAGTAGATCTAGTTATCCTCTATGTTGTTGATGAATGAATGAACATTAGATATGATATATGAGATGCTTAGTGCTTGATCTATTGAATCTAACCTATATTTCTATGGATAAGTAGAATCATTCTTAGTACAAGTATTCACTGCAATTCTTTGTGCCTTCTGCGAAGTATATTAATGAATGTATGTTAAGGAATAACTGATGCTAAGTGCGTTGTAAGAAAGATAATCACATATCTGTGTCCCAACTAAGGTTGCAGACACCTGAGTCTTGCAACCACCCCTACCTCTACCTCGGGTGAGACTTCATCTTCTTCGCAGGTGTTGCCGAAGGGCCGATAGTTAGGGCTTTGTTGGTGCACTCTTGAACATTGAACCCCGGGTCTGCCCCTGTGCCAATAATGTTGCTTGAAGTTCTTGTAGCTGTAGCGACCAATTTCCCTGAACCTTCTTTTCTTATCTCACACTTTTCTGAATCGAAAGTAACTTTATGACCTTGGTCACACATTTGACCCACACTTAGAAGATTATGTTTCATATTTTCTACTAGTATAACATTTTTCTGCCTTTTCATTCTTGTTCTCAATTCAAACTGTTCCTTTTCTAATGATTTTGGCTGGATCATCATTTTCGAAGGAGACTGGTCCATATCTTTCCTTTCATAATGTAAGAAACTTTTATCTATCACCTGTCATGTGTTTTGAACATCCAATGTCAACATACCAACTGCATTTCTTCTTCTTCTCTATTAGAGAAATTGTGCATTATTCATTGCTATACTGATCTTGCCTTCTTATCCATGTTGTTTTCTGAGGTTCCTGTATGTGATTGTTGTTATTATGTTGAGGTTCTTTAGGAAGGACTATCATTCTGGAATCTTTGGCCACGTTTCCAAAATTGTTACATTTGTAACATTCCACTTCAGTGCTCAAAGATTCAAACCTATTGTAACTTTTTCTCTATGTTTCACTAGGTCTTCTTGAATAACCCCTTTGTCCATGACTCTCAAACTTGGTATTGTTCCTGTTGTTAGATATACAATTCACAACTTTATCTCCAAAATTATTACATGCATAAAATAAACTAAAAAGCATAGTTTGGTACCTGGGAGTTAAAGATCTTATGAAAGGAGGTGCTCTTATGAATCCTTCTTCTTCTTGAGGCCTATCTATCTGTTATTGATTCTAAAATCTAAATATTCTTGGTGGAGGAGTGTCCCTGTAATCTTCCTTGTATATATTCCTATCCCCTTTGATTGTTTTTGCATAACTTTTTTGATATATTTATTTTTTGTTGTTTTGGAGATTGATCCCTTTTCTATCTTATTGTGTCCAAGTTTGGACTTGTCAAGATGAGATTTTTGACTACTGATAATGTCATCCATAAATTTTGAGCTATTCTGCATATTTTTCTTTTGAATATCCTTTCTTAGTGCGACAATCTTCGCTTTCAAGTTTCCAATGATACTAGCCTTTTCTTCGAGATTTTCTTTGAGTGCTTCATCAATTCTTTTATCTTCTTATATTGAACCTTCAATTTTGTGATCATTTGTTCTAGTTCTCGAGTATCCTTTTTTTTGTCTAGTTCTGCTTGTAGTTTCTTTTTTTTCTTCTTTTCTCTTATGATAACTTCTACGGCACACATTAATTCTTCTCAATAGTCAACTTCTGCTTCTTCAATTTCTTCTTTGACTTCTTCATATTCTTCTTCGGCTTCTTCATATTCTTCTTCAGAGTCTTCTTTGTCAGAGTCTTTTACTACCATGAATTAAACTCTTCCTGTCTCATTGTCACTGACTTCATCTTCATTTGATAATGAGATGTCTTCTTTGGTGCATAAGCTTTTCTTGAAAACTTTCTTTGTAGTTATTTTGCCTTTATATGTGTGTTTTCCTTTTGAGTAACCTTCCTCATTTCTCTTTTTCTTATGAGGACATTTGTTATAAAAATGACCAATACCATCACAATTAAAACAAATTAAAGGAAGCTTACCTCTATACCTACCGTCGGTTCCCTTGTTCATTATTTTGACGAAGTTGGCCACTTATTCATCATCTTTCAAGACATCACTCCTGCTACTATATTCTTCTTGTTCCTTTTTATTTTTCTTTGATCTTTTGGATGCTTTGAAGGCTGCTTCTTTTACATCTGGATTTTCCTGTTCAGTTCTCATTTCATATGCTATGAAAATTCCATGCAGTTCGTCCATTCTTATTGAGTTTAGATATGGTCTTTCTTCTAGTGCTGATATCTTAGGGTTAAATATCATAGGAAGAGATCTTAGTACCTTTTGAACAATTACAGATTCTTTGATTTTTTCTCCCAATCCTATGATTGCATTCACTATTTCATCAACTCATAAGAAGTAGGATGCAATATTCTCATCTTCCTTCATTTTTAGTTGTTCGAAATGACCTCTATAAGTTTGAATCTTTTTTGCTTTGACTTTTGTATCTCCTTCATAAATATTTCGAAGCTTGTCCCAAATCTCTTTAGTAGATTTACAATGTGCAACTTTGGTGAATACCATATCACTGAGACCATTCAAAAGTGCATTTTTGGCTTTCGAATTATTTTCACCGAGTTTCACTACTTTGTCATTTGTTGGTGGAACTGTTAGTACTGTGTATCCATCTACAATTGATTGCCAACATTGAAATCCCTGTGCCTGTATATATGTCTTCATCCTTATGCTCCAAAAATCATACTTCTGTACATGAAACTGTGGTATTCCATTTTTATACAAGTTGGTACTCTCCATGATCTACCTTTCAGTGGTTAAACTGATTTCTGAAGGAACCTTCTCTAATACCAATTGTTGGATTACTAAGAGGGGGGGTGAATCAGTAATAGAGTAATTATTATTATTTTTCTTCAAATAATCAAAGTGTTATATCAATGTATAATTATTATCCAATAATGAGTAATAAGAAATGAACAATCACACACATACATAGTACACTGGTTTTTTACGTGGAAACCCAAATTGGGAGAAAACCACAGAATGTTTTTTCATATATGTCTTGAAGAATTACATTCATTAGAAGCACCAACTTCCTTTGTTTTCTATCTGCAACTGGAAGGAGGCTCCAACCCCCTAGTTTCTCAGGCTACAACTTGAGGGAAGCTCCAACTCCCCAATTCTCTGGATACAACCAGAAAGAGGCTACAACCCCCTATGTTCTCTGGCTACAACCAGAAGGTGGCTATAACCACCTGTCCTTGCCCCGTCCAACCACCCTGAAGTAGAAGTAGAATGATGGAACCACTGTCACACTATCATTGTGAGATATACCTCTATAAACTTGTACCAATAAATCTGAACCATGCATCAACTTGTACCTCAACCTGCAATCAACCTGCACCATAAACAAGTGCATCAACCATTCACTAACCTGTACCAAACAATCTGTAATCAACCTGTACCATAAAAAAGTGCAACCAACCATGTACCAAGTATGTACCAATCACGTGTCAACTACTCATCAACTATGACTCATCAATATGTACCAAGATCATCAACTATACACCTCATGTATGTGCCAACTCATCAACTACTTATCTCAACCATGAACCCAACTTGTACCTCAACCAAAAGCCCTCATCAATTTCATCATCCAAATATGATTTATAACTCTGTAATAGACGTGGTGTATATGGTCACATACCTGGGAACCTTCCTTAACTTTAAACAACAAGGGACTAACATTTACATCAAACTTTTCTTTAGTCTCACATGACTAGTTTTGGATTAGTCAACAACCCTAACTTGAAATAATCATAAATTTGTACATGTAATGAAAAAATATATGAAACTAATACACAATGTTATTCAGTGTGTTTAATGCAATTCCTCTAGGTGTCACTACTTGGAACCTCTCATAAAAGTAGTTATAGCAAAAATGACATACCTTGCTTAATTATGGCTTATTCTAGAGAGTGACCTTGTAGAGCGTGCTCCACATGGAATGTTTGTTGAATCAATATGAAACTATTACAAAACATACTACATACTATAATCTAACGAACACATTTGGTCTTACTTAATTTGGATCTCTTATGAAGAATTTATGACATGTTTACCTGAAACACATGTTTTTTTACTAGTTTAAGGACTAGCCACAAACCCTATTTTCCACGGATGTAACTCCAAAAATACAACGACCCACAAGCTAAATTTTTTATCACAGATACTTGGATATGTTTCCTCAATGGAATAGCAATTTCAAGGTCTGAATCATTCTATAAAAAAATGTATTGCGAAAATGGTGAGATGACCTGTAAATAACATACATTAGAAAGCATCATCAAAAGAATTTATCCTTCCTTGAATTCCGGCCTTCTTTTCTTCACCTTCCCTCAAAAGTTTGGCTTAGATATCCTTTGGTTACCTCAAACACCTATAGGTATTCAATATTCTCAAGTGTGTCTAAAATGAGAGAGTCTTGCCTCTTATTTATACTCTCCAAGTAGCTTCCTTAAAAACATCTTCTAGGTCACTTTGCCCACTTTCCTTATTTTAGGGTTAACTCACTTCTAAGTCATCCATTAAATTTATTATTTAAATAATTTATTTTTTATTCAATTTGAATTATAGTACACTCATCAATTCACTTTATTATTTACCTTCTAAAATCTCTTAAACCACTTTGACTACTTTGACCTTTTGGGGCTTCTAGATGACATAAGAGGGTCATCCAACTTCGTAAGGCCATAACTCTCAAATTGTGAGGAGTTATATGACGTTCCACTTACCACCAGAAATGGAATGACATGTATCATACATATAGAATAGTATTACCTAAAAATATATCAAAACTCATACCATTATCCATCAAACAAACTTGGGTCCATTACCGAAACCCGGGTTCTCCAACTTCTCATGGCCATAACTCTCTAACCGTGAGGAGTTATGTGACATTCCACATACCACCGGAAATGGCATGATAAGAACTATCCATATAGGGAAGTTTCAATGAAAAATGAATTGACCTTCATCTCATTATTCCACAAATAAGCATGGGTTCTCTAACCATACTTCTAGGATAACTCAATCTGCAAAGCGTCTTCCCGTGAGGGATTTCACCATAAGGAGACCACTTTGGAGTTCATCCATTTCTACTTATTATCAACCATGACAAGACAATAACGAGTCATATTTACATCAAACAATCTTGGGTCCATTACCCAACCTTTGTGTTACGAGGCTTTCTTCAAGGGTTGACATCAATGACAACCAACCTTAATCAACAACCCAGAGCTTACATAAAAAGTTTATATAGTTTCCTTAACTCCATAATTCAAGGAGACAAGATCCACAAATTTAGGATCTAATAACAAATCAAGGAAAAAATGAGAAAGAATCTCAAACCAACCTATGAGACTCTTAACCTACCCTTGAGACTAGGAAACTACTTGGGATATAATGAGGAAGAATCTCAAAACAACTCATGAGATTCTCAACTTCCCCTTGAAACTAGGAAGCTAATTGTGAGGTAGATTCTAAAACTTAATTTAATTTCCCTTTTACAAATTAAATGAAAAATACATGAGTAATTCCACTCTCTTAAAGTATTACTCATTTTTCCAATTTGAATGAATAATACATGAGCTTCTCACACTCATTTGAAGTATTAATCATTTTCAATTTAAATGAATCATCCATGAGCATTAATCATTATTTGTCACCTATCATCAATCAACATTTTAATGATCTTCTCCATGGTGTGCAAAGTAATAATTCCTTGTGTGGAGATCCTCCTGGATCATACCTCCCCACAAAAATCACTTTTGGTCCTCCAAACGTATAGAGAGAAATTGTAACTTGAATGTCTGCAACTACCTTTAGCAGCTTATAAGAAGAGTCTTACACTCCATGATGCACTTCCCCACTACTCAATCTACATAACAAATGCCTCTGAAAATAAACACCCTTCTTCTCCTTCACCTTTGTACTTCAGAATGAGGATGTCTATGCCAACACTTGCATCGATGCAAATTTTGATTCCTTGATCTTCATAACAAATGTATCTGAAAGGTTTCACCCTCTTTTTCATTCACCTTTGTACTTCAAAATGAGGATGTTGATGCCAACACTTGCATCAATGAAAACCTGTAGTTGGTTCCTTTATCTGCATACCAAATGTATCTGAAAGGACACACCCTTATTCTTCTTCACCTTTGTAATTCAGAATGAAGATGTCGATTCCAACACTTGCATCAATGCAAATTTGTAGTTGATTCCTTGATCCGCATAACAAATATCTCTGAAAGGTCACACCCTTCTTCTCCTTCACCTTGGTGCTAGACAGTTGGTTGTCATTGATGTCAACCCTTGGAGAGTGATATTAGAGATTGATGTCAACCCTTAGAGAGGTCCAGAGATTTTGGAAATTTGATTGACATTTGTATGATCGATATCGATGGTGAGTTAGTTGGGTACATTTGATGTAGTCTACTTGTAGCCCTAGAGGTGTGGTTATGGGACCCGAAGTTGATTAAGGAATAACTACGTGAAGGATAGTGTAATTGCAGGTAATATTATCATATATTGATAGTACTCATCATTTTCGTTGTCAATGGTAGGTGATACACCACGTCGTTCATCATAGTTGAGGAGATATGCCCCCATGAAGTTGGAATCCCCGAAGAATGGTTAAGAAGCCCCTAAGCCGTTACATGTCATTAATTAAAGGGTAAATTTGTTGCAAAAAATAAGTTAAAATTCAGCCTCATTGCAATAAATATTAAATATTTTGTTGGTAAAGTCATCCCCAATGAAATAATCATTAAAAATTAAATTGAATTTTATTTGGGTCAAGTCGGCCCTAAAAAGAGGGTGCCAAATCTAGTATAAATAAGGAACCTAGGAGTTATTTTGTAAAATAAAATCAAGTTATTCTTATCTGAGGTAACCAAGGATATCTGAGGAATTTTTCAGAGGTAAGATGAAGTAAAAAAGGTTTAAATTGCAAGGGAGGATGAAGTCTTATGAGGATGTGTTCTAAGGTATGTTATTTACAGGTCATCTTACCATTTTCGCTATAATGTTATTTATAAAATGATTCAGTTATTGAAACCTGGAGGATATTGATATGACATATTAAGGTATTGGTGGTATAAATTTCAGCTTCTGGGTCATTTTATTTTGTGATATACACTCTGTGAAAGATAGGGTTTTTTGCTAGTCCTGGAACTAGTTTCAAACAGGTGTTCCGAGTAAAAAGGTCATAACTTCTTCATAGAATATCCAAATTCTTTGAAACCAAATTAATTGAATATATTACATTCCATAGTATGTTTTTTGTGATTTTTCCGATCGAAACATCAAATATTCTATGCATGGAATGCTCTACAATTTCACTCTATAGAATAAGCTAGAATTAAACAAGGTCTTCCATTTTTTCTATAAATCCTTTTCTGGGAGGTTCTAGAAATTGAAACCTAGAGGACTTGCAAAGAATATATTGAAGAATATTGTGTACAATTTTCATACCTTTATTCATTACCGGTACAAATTTATGCTTGTTGAAAGTTAGGGTTTTTGACTAATCCAAAAACTAGTCCCGTGAGACTAAAGTAAAGTTTGATGAAGATGTTATTCTCTTGTTGCCAAAGTTGAGGAAGGTCTACATGTATGTGATCACATACAAAAGGTTTGTTACACAGTTACATGTATGTTTGTATGCATGTTTTGAGGGTTACAGGTTGATGATTTTATGGTGTATGGCATGATTGAGACATATCATGAGTGATATGGTATATGGTTCAGACACTTGTTATGGTGCATGTTTGTTACATGGCATGGTACAGGATTGGTACATGGTATTTTGATGATGTGTATGATCGGTACGTGGTATGATACATGATATTGTACATGATTGATGTACATGGTATTATACATGATTGGTACTTGGTATACATGGTTGATGATTGAGGCATATGGTACAGGTTGAGGTGCATAGTTGATGCAAGGTTTGGTACAGGTGATGGTGCATGGTTGATGCATGGTTTGGTATAAGTGTTGGTGCATGGTTGATTCACTTTGTGTGGTACAGGTTGTGGTACACGATTGATGTTTAGTATGGTACAATTTGATAGTTTGGTACATGCTTTGGTACATGGTTGAGAGACACACCTTGTGATGGTATGTTGGTGATATTGATAGAGGAATGTGTTGGTGATTTTGGACATCTAGTTGAGAGGTGTCATTGGTATATGATCCATGTGATAGGATCTAGTTGAGTATAGGTGATAGTGACAAATTAGACAGGTTGATCACTGATAGGTTGGAAACAGTGACAGGTTGATAGGTTATAGGTTGATGTGACGGTGGTAGTGACAGTGGCAGTGGTAGTGAAAGTTGGTCTACACTTATATTTTAGAGCGRAAAGACAAGGCAATGAAAGGGGGTTATAGCCTCCTTCCGGTTGAAGCAGTAGAATCAGGGATTTGGAGCTTCCTTCAGGTTGGAGCATGAGAATTAGGTGGTTGTATCCACCTTCCGGTTGGATCYGGAGAACCCAAGAGGTTGTATCTTCCTTCTGGTTGAAGCGAGAGAATCAGGGAGTTGGAGCTTCCTTCAGGTTCGAGCTTGAGAATTAGGTGGTTGTAGCCACCTTCTGATTGGTGTTGGAGAACCCAGGGGGTTGTAGCCTCCTTCTAGTTGGAGCCAGAGAATTCAAGGAGTTGTAGCTTCCTTCAGGTTAGATCCTAATAATAGGGGGTTATAGCCTCCTTCCAATTATAGATGGAGAATTTGGAAGTTGTTGCTTCCTATGAATGAATTCTTGATATATATAAGAAAGAATTTCATGGTTTTCTTCCATTTGGGTTTCTACGTAAATACTAGACTCTAGTGTAATGTGTATTTTATGTGATGTTTATTATGATTATATACTCATGATATATTGTATGCAATCATAGGTAATACATTGATGATATATTGTTGAACATTGTTGATAAACTGAAATAATGTATATTATGGTTAAAAGTTCTATAAAGTTCTCATATCGATTCACCCCCCCGCCCCCTGAGTATTCCAACAATTTGTACTTCAGAATGAGGATGTCAATGTCGACACTTGTATCAATGCAAATCTATAACTGATAATACATGGATCACAATTTTTTCATAAATTTTAAGCAAAACCATACTTTCCAAGAGTTTATAAAACACTCATGGACAAGTTTACAATGTTTCCAAATAGGCCTTAGGAAAAAATGATGTATCTCACTCAAAAATGGCTACAAGACCCATTACAAGGCTTAGGCATAAGACACAATTCCTCTCACTCTCTTCATCACTTTAAGAGTGGTTATAAGACCCATTACAATTTTTCCAACAAGGCTTACAAAAGTTTAGGCATAGGAAAAAATGCCTCTCACTCTCCTCATCACTGAAGAGTGGCTAATCAAAAACCTCTTTACTATGTTTCAACATCACTTAAATAAACATGCTCATTAAGGTAATTTTTCAAGCACCCAATTGTGCACTAGTGGTGAAAAACTCTATGGTCTCAAACTCCACTCAGGCCTTTGTTCCAACTTATCCAATGGTAAATACTATGGCATGCTTGATTTTACAATAGTTTGGTTGCCAAAAACTAAAATATAAAGCCTTCAAATCATATACAATACACTATGCACATCTAAACATTTGCATTAAAACTATGGTATATAAACAAAACCAAAGTTTCAATAATCAATGTTTTACCAAAGTCTTGACCTGTTTTCCATGGTGCGCTTGCTAATTTTTGTTTCTCGGCCTCTTGAGGTCTCTGCAATGAATCCTTGTGGCTTCATCCTTGAGGCAACTTCCTTCCCTTTGGCTCAGCAGTGAAGGTGCTGGATTTGAGAGAAAAGAGCCCTGGGTTCAAACCTGACTCCTTCAAGTCTTCGATGTTTTAATTTTTTTTTCTCCTTCACAACCATATCCTGCATCAGCACCAGCAGGCCGCTGCGCACATTTGGTGCATTGAAGTCACGTGGAAATGAGCTATGAATAGGTGTTAGCATGATTGCCATCGTGGCCTTAATGAAGGTGTTGAGTCACTCCATTGCCTCATTTGTTCTCATGTATCCCACCACCGACGGAGTAGGAATATTGTTATTATCTGTGCTATTGTTATGAAATTCCTTGGAAACCTTCAGCACAATTATCGACAATGACCATTTTTACGTCATTATCCAGCTCGTGTCCCTATCCATCCAATCAATGACTTGTTTGGCAAGTACATCCCTCTCAAAATCTGCAATGAATTCACCCAAATCTTCTATAAAATCCAAGAAGCATTCTTATAGAAATCTCGGCATATAGGAACATTGAACAATCAATGTTGCATAACATGGCCAGTGAAGAAAACTAATTAGATTTTGTCAATGTCTTCATCCTCAAACTCAATGTAGTCATCGGCGTAACCTTCTTTCTCTTCATAGAGACCACCTGCGATACCCTCATTGAGAGGGACGTTCTCTGGAATCTCACCATAGGCCTTGAGAAGCCCGACCTCTTTGGGATGTACTTCAAAATGACATCGGCCTTGTCATCCTAGTAGTCCCTGAGCCTAACAAGGATAATGTCGCCAATAGTAATCTAGACCTTCTTATGCATATTTCCTCGAATATGGTAGAGACGCTTGGTTCCGTCGATATAGATGGATTCACAGCGGTTGTTTCCAAGCACCTAAGGACTTGGGCATGGCATCTTCATGGTGTATGAGACAACAGGCCATGTATTTCCCGTGGTGAGGATCCCACTTGACCATCATGGAAGATGTCTCAAATGTGTTGGATGGTACCAAATACATAAGCGCAGGCTGCAGTAATCATGTCAATATTCCTACATCAAGAGCGGCAATGAGACTAATAGTATAACCTAAAAGTGCATGCCAAACATTTTTGCAACCCGTCATAATAGGCAATTTTGTATCATTGCCAAGATCCTTGTTCTTTCGATAATCAAAACAAAGCACTAAAGCGAGGAACATTGTTGGGGTGAACCACGTATATCATGTGTTGTTGTGCTTTGTGCAATGTTGTTCATGTTATTTATGTATCTATTTGTTTAGTGCATTGTTCTTGATGTGTGATAGGTAGATCCATTGATGCTTGGTGCTTTATATATGAATAAATGCTAGATTTTCTCTGATGCTATGTGCTAAATGATTAGATGCGCTTAATATTGATTACTATTGCGTTGATCTGTAATAAGGGTTAATATGCGATGTGAATAAGAATCATAACTTAATGCATACTGTTGGCTAAGTTCTCTGTTAAGTGTTGTAATAACAGATCTGTGTCCCAGCTAGGTTGTAGACACTTAAGTATTGCAACCCCCCCTGCATCTACCTCGGGTGAGACTTCATATG
>SNQJ01S0032884.1:56908-75029 GCA_010110895.2 Picea sitchensis | reverse complement strand
ACCAAGGCTATGAATTTCACTTCAGTTGGTTGTTGATTCTCATTGCATTTGTCGCTTGGGAGATGCCGAAGGGAGTGACATTCCCGAAAGTCGAACCATCAGAGTCATTGGCCACGAGGTTCAACACCTTGTGGTATACGAGCGATATGGCAAAGCCGTGGCAATCAAATGTGGTGTTCCACGCTTACTACCTACAACTTAAGCGCACCATTGAATCATTCCCATGAATGACCCCGAACACCTTGCATACATACAAACTGCTAGCGAAGTTCCGCGCAGACTGACACTTCATCTACATCACTGCGCGCAGGGAAGAAAGTAAGGAGGAGATGCATTCTTACTATAAATTGACCGATGAAGATATGGAGGAGCTAACCAAGGAATGGCCAGTCAAATTCCTCGTACTGGTCGAAGATGCAGAACTGTCTAACCTCGACATCATCAAACGTCATTTGGTCACCCAGATTGAGTATGATGGACAGAGCAGCGCAAAGAAAAAGAAGAAAAAGGAGGAAGTGCAGGACATAGACAGTGAGGAGAAGGACAACACATCAAAGGAAACTGCACCTGACTCACCTACAGGAGGAGGAGGCGACGAAGTAAACCAAGAGGAGGAAATGGAATAAGACAAGCAAGAAAAGGGAGAAGTGACATTGCCAAAGGATCCCCTTATAGAGGTCGAGACGTCCAAGAAAAGGAAGGTTTCTTCACAGAAAACCTTAGCGTGGAAGAAGACCCGAGCCAATAAGCCTCAATCGTAGAATGTGCTCACAGTGGACAATATCCATCTCATGATCATAGTTGTAGAAGACACCTCAGAGGATATCCTGCAGAGACATGAAGCAAAGAAAGAAACATTGTATGACAGAATCAAGAAATAACTGAAAGACATCCATCAAGCTATCCAGTCAGGTCACGTAGTGTCTACTGCATTGTATTCAACAGAGAGTGTAGAATTGGGGGTGATCCCACCCAATTGCGAAGGTTAGCAGATGCGACAGAGGCTCGCCTTTGTCATGCCCAAGAAGAAAAGGAGCAGGCCACAGATACCTTGAAGCAAGGAAAGGAGGAGGCCTTAGAGAAACTTCGGGTTGCTCAACAAAAGAAAGATGACCTTAGGGTGAAGGTCGAAGAGGACAAAGAGAAAATCCAGAAAGAGAAAGATCAGTTGCTTGTAGAGAAGACTGTGGTCAGAGAGGCAGTGACCAGAGCACTTCACTTTGTGTTGGGCTTGGCACAGATGGAAGATGAGACAACCGATAGCCAAGTAGGGAAGCTTGCTGAGGCCATTCAACAACTTCAAGCAAGAGTAGAAGAGTTATAACTTCAAGCAGTGTCGATCACTCCATAAGAAGTGCGCAATCAATGGGAAGAAACTGCCAAGAGAGTAGTAGAAAGAATCAAGGCATTGGCCTCAAAATGTAAGAAGCTAAGTGACTGAAGTGCGCAGACCTATGAGCACCTTGCAGAAGACTCGGAGCTGCAGACATTGGAGGCACAACTCCAGGAGGAAAATCAACAGGCGTTGACTGTGCAAGCATAGATGAAGCTGCTTACTGTAGTTGAGAAGATGAAGAGGTCACATGAGCAGCGCCCAGTCCAGCAGCAGGTCACTGCCATACAGAGTAGAGTTATGGAGGTGACACAGAGACTCCAATCGATGCAGGATGAAGCCTGTACACTTTTTGAAGAGATCAAATGACAAGGCTTATAGTTGGACCATGTGGTCGCAACAGTGGAACAACGCCTGGAAGGGTTCGTCACTGAGCAAGTAATTTAGGAGTTCGTCGAGCAGGAGGCTCTGGCGAAGCAGCAAGTCGAGGCATCTCGAGATAAGCTCGAGGCCTTTGAAGTGATATTACCTAGATCAGAGTGACTCGAGACGAGTCACGGGTGAGTGTTGGGGACATGTTGGCACTCGACCAAGTTTCGAGGAAACATTGGTCGTGTTTGACTATTTTTGGGACTTCGACAGGCTGGTCGAAGATAGAGTGCCCAGGCGAAGTAGAGATCGTAGGATCTTGCCCATTTTGTAGGATTTTTGGGCTTTTAAGGTTTATGTAATGGGTATGGGATGCCGGCCCATGGGTTTACCCATGCTTAGTCCTTTTTGTAATGTATAAATAAGTAGCTAAGTGATGTAAGAAGTACTTACTAGTCATTGATCAGCTTATTGCATGGCTAGTTGTCTTTGTGCATGAATGTGTTAAGGCTTGCAGAGCTAAGTGCAAGCGTTTTGTAAGTGCTTTGTGCAGACAAACTATGTAGGGATTTGTGCCTTGACCTAATTCAGGGAAGGAGGATCTGGCGAGGTGCATGCAGATCTCCTGTCCTTTGCAGAGTCGGATCTGTGGCTTTGTGTGCAGGAGAAGAGGGATGTAAGAAGATTGAAGACTAATAAAGAAGAAGAAGAACTTGGTCGACATAGCCCCACACTGGGGTGAACCATGTATATCATGTGTTGTTGTTCTTTGTGCAATGTTGTTCATGTTATTTATATATCTATTTTCTTATTGCACTGTTCTTGAAGTGTGATAGGTAAATCCATTGATGTTTGGTGCTTTATATATGAATAAATGCTAGATCTGCTCTAATGGTATGTGCTAAATTATTAGATGCGCTTAATCTTGATTACTACTGCGTTGATCTGTAATAGGGGTTAATCTGCGATGTGAATAAGAATCATAACTTAATACATATTGTTGGCTAAGTTCTTTGTTAAGTGTTGTAATCACAGATCTGTGTCCCAGCTAGGTTGTAGACACTTGAGTCTTGCAACCCCCCCTGCCTCTACCTCGGGTGAGACTTCATCTGCTTCGCAGGTGTTGCCGAAAGGGTTGGTAGTTAGGGTTTTGTTGGTGCGTTGAACCCTGGGTCTGCCCCTGTGCCAAAAAGCATCCCTAGACTTTCTATGTCACCAAGACCCAACATATTCATCATCGAGCTTCATCTCTTCTATATTGTACTCTAAAACTCCCCCAAGGCTACTGAAATTCAGACTTTGAAATGGAATTCAATATTGAGAATATCATAACCCACTTGGTTGGTCCTGTTGCAGAGATTTGAGMAGAACCTGCTCATTATCTTGAGTGACAATTATGAGCAATCTTTTTGATTAATAGAAGGGTGGTCGATTTCCAAATCCTCTTTTTCATACAAGACCCATGTCAGTGTCTATATATATGTGTGTGTGTGTGTGTGTGTGTGTGATTTTTGTTTTCAAACAATATTTCTTGAGGATCCTCATGGATCATGCCTCCAACTGAATCTGAAAACTTGCAGAAAAAAGAAGTCATTTTTGCAGATATGATAACCATTGCTTACCCAACCATTGTAAGGTACCTTCTTCCTGCAACTATGTTTCTCTAGTGACTGGTGCAACCTCCTTCTGCATAGTCTTTTTCACATGCTTCTTGCTTTGTGTGCGGCAAAGCTTGGGGTGAAGCTTCCAACAATTTTTGATCCAGTGACCACTCATTTTGTAGTGAGTGCAATAGTTTCATGACTTCATAGTTGTCTAGCCTTCACTATATGGATATTTTTTCATCCAACACTTTTCAATTCTCTTTTTGTTCCAAGATTTTATGAGGAGAATTTGGTTTCCTTTGGAATCTCTTGCTAGATCTATCACTTTCATAAAGTGATGTGTCATCATTTTTCTTAGATGGTGTTGATGATAATTTAAACTCTTTGCTTGAAGAAGTACCTTCTTCTGCTTATTTTGATCATTCTCCTTCACAATACCCCAATCCTACAAACCAGGGCCTTCCCACAATCTCTAGTGGTTGAATTATGCTCTGGTCGTTAATAAAAAGACCTCCTCCTTTATACCCCATATTCCTCAACAATTTCAAGCCAATTCCCTTGGTGTGTCTTTCAAAAAATCCAAAAGAAGTATCATCATTAATAAGGGAAGGAATTGAACATGGAGAATTCTTGACCTCAATTCCTCTTTGTGACACTTGGTCATCTTCCTGAAATTTGGCCAACTTCTCCTCCTGTTTGGATGAAGTTGTACATGAAGATTCTATGAAACCACCTTGGTTACCTGATGTCTAGAGAGAATCCTCTATTATCTGAAAATATGTGAAACCATGAACACTTTCATGAAAAGAACCATAAATAGTATACATGTCATGGCCACAAGTTTGTCTTGTCTTGGATGGACTCTTTGTTGCCTATGTCGTGGAGAATTCTCTAACTTGCTCCTCCATAGCTTATAGATGCAGTCGTATTTTTTTATTTATTTCTTCAGATTCTTGAAGCATTCTCCTCAATTCAATGTTCTATACTCTAATGTTCTGGTTGATTTCTTGAAGCTCACAAATCCATGCTTGCTTCTTTGCTTTTCCCATGATTATATTCACACTCTGCAAAATTAGTCAGACTTGCTCTGATACCACTTGATCTGAGATTTTCTGTGAGAACCTTCTCTACAAAATTGTATGATGATACTGATGATTAATTGCATGTGAAAATGAGATAATAGTTTCTAAGCATTGCATATGAACATGAGAAAAATTGTCATAATTATGTACATATGTGTAATCAAATCTCTACTTAATCAAGCGAGAATGCAATCAAAACTCACACATATAATTTGACACCCGTGTGATAAAGGATTTCACTAGAATATTCCGGATGCATCTCCGAATCCGCTTGGAATACAGATTGATTTATTATCCTTCCTTTGGAAAGGGATGAAAACTTCTCACAAAAAGTGGCACAAGGTCCATAGAGGGATGAAAACCCAGAGCAACCTCCTCTTATATAAACAGAAATCAAGGCTCTCACATAAGTGATATTTCTTGATACACCAGGAGGAATAAATTCCTTTCTTCCAATATCTCTTGATCTCACTCCAAAGCTCCATAAAGGGATCCATAAAGGGATGAAACCCAAATCTTACATAAGGAGTTTATATAGTTTCCTTAACTCCATAATTCAAGGAGACAAGATACAAAAATTTAGGATCTAATAACAACTCAAGGACAAACTGAGAAAGAATCTCAAACCAACCTATGAGACTCTTAACCTCCACTTGAGACTATGAAACTACTTGGGATATAATGAGGAATAATCTCAAAACAACTCATGAGATTCTCAACTTCCCCTTGGAACTAGGAAACTAATTGTGAGGTGGATTATGACACTTAATTTAATTTCCCTTTTACAAATTAAATGAAAAATACATGAGTAATTCCACTCTCTTCAAGTATTACTCATTTTCCCAATTTGAATGAATAATACATGAGCTTCTCACACTCATTTAAAGTATTAATCATTTTTCAATTTAAATGAATCATTCATGAGCATTAATCATTATTTTTCACCTATCATGAATCAACATTTTAATGATCTTATCCATGGTGTGCAAAGTAATAATTCCCTATGTGGATATCCTCCTGGATCATACCTCCCCACAAAACTCACTTTTGGTCCTCCAAAAGTATAGAGAGAAATTGTAACTTGAATGTCTGCAACTACCTTTACCAGCCTCTAGGAAGAGTCTTACACTACACAATGCACTTCCCCACTACTTGATCTGTATAACAAATGTCTCTAAAAATCCACACCCTTCTTATCCTTCATCTTTGTACTTCAGAATGAGGATGTATATGCGAGCACTTGCATCAATGAAAATATGTAGTTGATTCCTTGATATGCAAAACAAATGTCTCTGGAAGGCCGCACCCTCCTTCTCCTTCACCTTTATACATCATAATGAGGATGTTGATGCCAACACTTGCATCAATGAAAATATGTAGTTGATTTATTGATATGCATAACAAATGTCTCTGAAAGGCCACACCCTTCTTCTCCTTCACCTTTGTACTTCAGAATGAGGATGTCGATGCCAACACTTGCATCAATGAAAATGTATAGTCGATTCCTTGATTAGCATAACAAATGTCTCTAAAAGGAAAAACCCTTCTTTTCTTTCACCTTTGAACTTCAAAATGAGGATGTCAATGTCAACACTTGTAGCAATGAAAATCTATAGATGATAATACATGGATCACAACTTTTGTAGAAATTTTAAGCAATACCATACTTGTAAAGAGTTTGTAAAACACTCATGGACAAGTTTACATTGTTTCCAAATAGGCCTTAGGAAAAAATAATGCCTCACTCAACAATGGCTACAGGACCCATTACAAGGCTTAGGCATAAGACATAATTCCTCTCACTCTCCTCATCACTTTAAGAGTGGTTACAATACCCATTACAATGCTCCCAACAAGGCTTACAAAATTTAGGCATAGGAAAAAATTCCTCTCACTCTCCTCATCACCGAAGAGTGGCTAGTAAGAAACCCCTTTACAATGTTTCAACATCAATTAAGAAAACATGCTCATTAAGGTAATTTTTCAAGCACCCAATTGTGCACTAGTGGTGAAACTCTATGGTCACAAACTCCACTAAGGCCTTTGTTCCAACTTGACCAATGGTAAATACTATGGCATGCTTGATTTTAAAATAATTTGGTTTTGACAAACTATAATTTAAAACCTTCAAATCATATACAATATACTATGCACATATAAGCATTTGCATTAAAACTATGGTATATAAACAAAACCAAAGTTTCAATAATCAAACTATGGTATATAAACAAAACCAAAGTTTCAATAATCACGTGGCAATGATCTCAAAATAGGCATTAGCATGCTTTCCACTGTAGCCTTGGGTGTTGAGTCACTCCACTACCTTGTTTGTTCTCATGTATCCCACCACCGACAGTGTAGGAATATTGTTATTATCTGTGCTATTATTATGAAGTTCCTTGGAAACCTTTGCCACAATTATCGGCAATGCCCATTTTGACGTCATTATCCAACTCACATCTCATAGCCATCCAATCAATAAATTGTTTGGCGGGTGCATCCCTCTCAAGAAATGCAATGTAGTCACCCCAGTCTTCTATAAAATACAAGAAGAATTCTTATAGAAAGCTCAACATATAGGAGCATTGAACAATCTAGTGACCAACATTTCCCGGGGTGAAGCTTCCAACATTTCCCAATCCAGTGACCAACATTTCCTGGGGTGAAGCTTCCAATATTTCCCGATCCAGTGACCAACATTTCCCGGGGTGAAGCTTCCAACATTTCCCGATCTAGTGATCAACATTTCCCGGGGTGAAGCTTCCAACATTTCCCAATCCTGAGTGCAATAGTTGTTAAATTATGAGATTGATTCAATACTCTAAGTTGTGTTTATGTACGACTGTACTTTTAACTTAGATTCTTAATGCATAATCAAAACTGAACAGTAAAAACCATAGAGAATAACCAACACGCATTTTCACACCATACCTACCTAAGGAAAACCTATACAGAGAGAAAAACCCCAACAAAAAACCTTCTTTTACTGCAAAGACAATGTATGACCACTTACAATATATCCACCATGAAAAATATGCTCATAAAGAGCTTTCCAATGAATCTAACCTGATTGTAGACTATTGAGAGACTATGTTGTTATAAGCTCCCATTACAGACCAACATTGAAGGTGTAACTCACTGCCTTCTAGGACTGATATGCTGCCCTTTAATGGACTGATATTGTTGCATGTTATTAGACTGATACATAGCCCTAAAATGGAATGATACTACGCCCTATTGTGGATTGATATAGCAGCCTCCTGTGTACTGGTATTCACTACCTATTCACTATTATAGTAGCCTCTTGTAGGCTGATATGTGGTACCTATATTACTGTTATAGTATCTTCCTTTGTGGACTGATATCCATTGCATATATGATTGTTATAGAAGCCTCTTGTACATTGATATGCGCTGCCTATATGGACTGATATACTTCAACACATTAAACAAGCACTCACACCCTCACAAAACACAATGACAACGATGGAATGAAGAGGTGAAGGAGAGGGATCGAATTAGAAACTTTATTGCATACTAGTCATAACTCAGCTTTACACTTTAGTTCAAGTTTAGAACTTGACTTTACACTTCAGTTACAACTCACCCTTGACATGGCACTGCATGTTATTCCAACTCAAAATTGACTCGACCTTGACTAGACATGCAAGTGAACTACTTAGCATGCACATGACATGCATGCATGCAATGCAAGTCATACATGCAACATGCAACAAAAACTTGATAACTTTGACTTTGACCTAGACATGTAATTTTGACTTTTAAAACTCGACTCTTTACATGGAAATTTGAATTTCTTCATGGTGGATGGTGTTACATGTGCCAACACACTACATCAATACATTTACATCATTTTCAATATCAGGAATATTGTTTGTTTCTAGGTCATAGGAATTTTATGTTCAACCTAATGTTTGCTAGATGCCTTGACTTTTTCTCATGGATCACAAGGCTTGACTAGGCTCACAGAGGTTGTACATTCCCCTTGACTTTTGCACTAGTCTGTCTATTCTCATAGAGGTTGTACGTCCCCTTGACTTTTTCACTAGACTGTCTATGCTCACAGAGGTTGTACATTCCCCTTGACTTTTGCATTAAACTTACATATTGACTTTTGTCTTAGACTTAAAAGGCTTATACCTTTGCCTTGGATTGACTCACAAGATGATATAACATCTCGTTCATCCTGAAGTTTGGCTTGAATCACAGAGGTTGTACGCTCCCCATGGATTTTATCAATACCTCACAAGACTAGTTGGTTCTCCAAATCTCCCTGGATAGCCTCAGGGTGGCCCATCTGGCCTCTCATTAGAGAATGTCTGCCGATGCTGCCAAATTTAACACTCCCTCTTAGTGAGGGAGTCATTCTCAGCCACACCAAGATTTCCTCTTAGCTGCACAAAATGTCTCAATGGAAATGTCTTGGTCAGGATATCATCTACTTGATCGCTCGTGGCTATGTACTGTAGCTTTACAGTTTTTCTCTAGACCAAGTCTCGGATGTAGTGGTACTTCATGTCAATATGTTTTGACCTGTCGTGAAATACCAAGTTCTTTGTCAATTTTATGCAACTTTGGTTACCACAGCGAACCATCATTGTCTCGAGCTTGCCACCAAACAACCCACAAACCAATTTTCTGAGCCATATGGATTCCTTGCTAGCATCACTTATTGCAATGTACTCAGCCTATGTTGTACTATGTGCAATGGATCCCTGTTTCCAACTTGACCAAGAGATCATAGCTGATCCTAAACTAAAACAGTATCCAGAATTACTCTTCCAGTCTATTGGGATTCCTTCCCACTCATCATCTGCATACCCATGTAGAAATACACTAGCATTGTTTGTATATATCAAACCATAGGTAATGGTCCCTCTGAGTAATCTCAATATGTTCTTTGCTACCACCCAATGTCTATATCTCATTTCATCCATGAATTGACTCATTGTAACCATTGCATAGCATATATTTGGCCTGGTATGGATCATATACATCAATGATACAATAAGCTTCCTATACATGGTGGGATCCACCAAATTTGAACCTGTATCAGAATCATGCAGCTTCCTCAGGTTGGTAATCATCGGAATAAACATGGATTTACAATCCATCATACCAAACCTCATTAACGCATCCACTATGTTGTTTCCTTGTTCCAGAAATATCTCTCCCTGCCTTTGCCACACTTCCAATCCTAGGAAGTAATGGATCAAGCCTAAGTCTTTCATCTCAAATTCTGAGATTAGCTCCCTCTTACACCAGCCTATTAGCCCTTTATCTCCAATCAGAAAGAGATCATCAACATACAAGATGAGTATAACAGGTTGGTTCTCTCTTACCTTAAATTACAGGTTCACATCAACATCACTTTTTCTGAAATCCTAGGCTTTTAAGAAAACCATCAATCATGCCATACCAAACTCTAGGAGTCTTTTTAAAACCATACAAGGCCTTCCTTATCTTGCATACATGAGTTTCTTTGTTATGTAGTACAAAACCATCTAGTTTTTCCACAAAGACCTCTTGTTCAATCTTTACATTCAAGAACGTTGTTTTTACATCCATCTTATGTAACTTCCAACCGAGAACTGAAGTTAATGCAGTAATAACTCGAATGGAGGTATACATGGATACATGGGAAAAATTATCATCGTAATCAATTCCTTCTTTCCATATGAAGCCTCTGGCTATAAATCTTTCTTTGAAATTTTCCATGCTCCCATCGACTGGATGTTTGATATTGTAGATCCATTTGGAAGAGACCACTGATTTGTCCTTTGGCCTTGGCACAATGTCCCAAACATTGTTCTTTAGAATAGACATGTATTCCTCAAGCATGTAATCCTTCCATACTTGTAATTTATCTACTTATTCAAATGAAAAAGGTTCGACATCACTGATGTTGCTCATCAGTGCAACAAAGCCTCCCAACCTGTGAGGCCTCTTACTTTCCCTGAAAGTTCCTTTGGGAGAAACTACGTTTTCTTCTTCTTGCATTGTTTCTTTAAGTCATCCTGGATTCCTTTTGGCTATAGGTTCTTCTAGATTTATTTCTAACTCGTCAGTAGGTTCTAGGGGTTCATCACTTGGAACTTCATGAGGTTCCTCCCTCTGAGCATTTTTCTCTTCACTTTCAAAAAAGGGTGAAGCTAGTTGAACTGCTTCTGATTCCTGTTGTAGCTCTCTGGATTTATTGAATGTGGCTTCCTCATGGAAGGTCACATCCATGATTACCTCTATCTGTCTATGACCTGGTACATATATCCTGTAATCCTTGGATTTCTCACTCTACCCCCCAAAAAACCCTTTCTTTCTTGAGGGTTCCATATTTGTCCTCTTTTCCTTAGGGACATGGATATACATTGGACACCCAAATATCCTTAGATGTCCTACTTTAGGTTTGATCCTTGAGAAGGCCTCTTCATGAGTATTTTCCTTCAAGATGGCATGTGGACACATGTTCTGAATATACATGGTAGTGGAGGTAGTTTTTTCCCATACAAAATTTGGCAGATCCTAGTCAAACATCATGGCTTTTGCTGCCTCACAAATTGTCTTGTTTTTCCTCTCAACAACACCATTTTGTCAAGGGCTATATGGTACGGTCAACTTTCTCTTGATTCTTTCTTCCTTGTAGAAATCCTCAAACTGGAAAGATTCAAATTCTCCTCCATTGTCTATTCTAAGGGTTTTGATGTGTTTCCCTGTATGCTTTTCAATAAAGGATTTATACTCTTTGAATTTATCAAATGTGTCACTTTTAGCTTTAAGGAAATATATCCAACATTTTCTTGAGTAATCATCAATAAAAATGACATAATAAAGACAACCACTGAGTGAGGGAGATGACATGGGACTACATACATCAAAATGAACCAGATCTAAGATGCCCTGAGCTCTGTTGTCACTACTAGGAAATGCTTTCTTTATATTTTTACCTAGCATGCATCCTTTACAAATTTTAATTTTGCTAAGATAAATAGAGGGCATACCACATACCATATTATGCAGATCTGGAATTTTTTTGAAATGAATATGTCTAAGTCTTATGTGCCACAACTCACTGGAGCTGGTCACATCATGAGCTAATGCCTGAACCGACTATCCTGTCACAACATATAGTCATCCTCTGCGAGACCCAATAGGTTATGTTGTACTCAAGTGGCTACCTTTATCCCACAAAAGTTCCTTCTTGTCCTTGAACATCACCCAATATCCCTTGTCCTCAAGGGTTGCAACTAATAGTATATTCTTTTCAAGCCATGGAACATATAATAATTCATCCACATGAAGCATAACCCCAGATTACAATCTGAAGGAGATAGAGCCTACTCCCTCTATCTTGTAGAATTTGTCATCCCCAAGATCAACCTGCTATGAAAAATATTTTGTCTTGAAATATGAGAGGATTTCCTTGTACACTGTCATGCGCTTTGATGCACCATTGGTCTACTAACCAACTTTCTGGCCCTATGAAAATTGTACTGGATAAAGCAGAAACCAGGTAATATTCTTTTCTAGTTTCTTTTTCATTAGAATGACTTTTATGTTTTCATTTGGATTCATCATCCTCAGCAGTTGAGGCATGATGTTTCCCTTTCCTTGGATTTTTATTCCTATACTAGCAGTCTTTAGCAAAATGACCCAACTTTTTACAACTAAAGCATTTAATCTTAGATGTATCAATACTCTTTCCTTTGAACATACCTTTAGTGTTTTACTTCCTCTGAGACCCTTTATGAAAGTGACTTTTTTATTTCCCTTGAATCTTGATGCTAATGGTGAATGCTCTTCCTTGGTTGGCTCACTCCTGGTAGTAGTGAGACTTTCCTCTTGGAGGAAATCATGCCATAACCTATAAAACATGGGTTGAATCTCTCTTCCACTTACACTAGATAGGAAAGTCCCCCATGAATAAGGAAGACCATCAAATATGGAATTCACTAAATCATCATCATCCACTGTGACACCAGTGACCAAGAGATGATCTATGATCTGGGCTATCCTAGAACAAAAAGATGCTATCGATTCACCTTTCTCCATCTTCAAATACTTAAGATTTTTCTTAAGTGTCCTCTTCTGAATTGAAGCATGTTTCTCATATAGATTTACCAAGGTATCCATACAATCCTTGGCATTCATTAAGGAGGTCATTGCTGGAATTATGTTGTCTTTAACTGATTCAAAGATGATTCTCTTGGAATTATCTTGACTCTTCCTAAAGTCTTCTCTTCTTGAATTAGCGGTGGTTTCCTCCACTATTGTGGTCACATACTACTCAAGTTCATGTTGTTGTAAGATATTCGTTATATGGAGCTTCCACACATTGAAGTTGGAAGCTCCTTTGAGCCTATCCTCATCCCTAACTGAAATGGAGGATGCCATGGGCCTTACACTGGAAACTTGATCAAGCTAGCTTGGATCTCTGTGTAACTTGTTGTTGCAATTCAACAAGCTTATTCACACCCTAATCTTTGATACCATGTTAAAGTATGAGCTTGATTTAATACTGTAAGTTTCTTTTACTTCTGACTATACTTTTAACTTAGATTCTTAATGCATAATAATAATAACCATAGAGAATAACCAACATGCATTTTCATACCATACGTACCTTGGGGAAACCCTATACAGGGAGAAAAACCCCAATAAACAAACTTCCTTTATTGCAAATCCAATGTATGACCACTTACAATATATCCACCATGAAAACTATGATCTTAAGGAGCTTGCTAATGAGTCTAACCTGATTGTAGACTATTGAGAGACTATGATATTATAAGCTCCTATTAAAGACCATCATTGAAGGTGTAACTCACTTCCTTCTTAGACATATATGATGCCCTTTAATGGACTGATATTGCTACATGTTATTAGACTGATACACAACCCTAAAATGGAATGATACTGCACCATGTTGTGGATTGATATAGCAGCATCGTGTGTACTAGTATTCAATGTCTATATTGATTGTTATAGAAGCCTCCTGTATACTGATATGCGCTACCTATAATATTTTTATAGCAACATCCTTTCTGGACTGATATTCACTGCCTATATGACTATTATAGTAGCCTTCTGTAAACTTATATGTGCTGCCTATATGAACTGATATACTTCAACACATTAAACAAGCACTCACACCCTCACAAAACACAATGTAAATAAGGAGGGTCGACCTCTGCTTATATAGGAATGGAGAGGTGAAGGAGATGGATTGAATTAGAAACTTTATTGCATGCTAGTCATAACTTGACTTTACACTTTAGTTCAAGTTTAGAACTTGATTTTATACTTCAGTTACAACTCGCCCTTGACATGGCACTGCATGTTATGCCAACTCACAATTGAGTCGACCTTGACTAGATCACAATTGACTCGACCTTGACTAGACATGCATGCGAACTACTCAGCATGCACATGAAATGCATTCATGCATGCAATGCATGAATCATGCAACTAGGTATGCATGCAACATGAAACATGCATGCATGAAACATGAAACATGCAACATGCGACATGCAACATGCGACATACAACAAAAACTTGACAACTTTGACTTTGACCTAGACATGCAATTTTGAATTTTACAACCTGACTCTTTACATGGAAATTCAAATTTCTTCATGGTGGATGGCGTTACACATGCCAACACACTATATCAATACATTTACATCATTTGAAATATTAGGAAGATTGTTTGTTTCTAGCTCATAGGAATTTTGTGTGCAACCTATTTTTTGTTGGATGCCTTGACTTTTGCTCATGGATCACAAGGCTTGACAAGGCTCAAAGAGGTTGTATGTTCCCCCTGAATTTTGCACTAGTTTTTCTATGCTCATAGAGGTTGTGCATTCCCCCTGAATTTTTCACTAGACAGTCTATGCTCATAGAGGTTGTATGTTCCCCTTGAATTTTTCATTAGAATTACATCTTGACTTTTGTCTTAGACTTACAAGGATTCTACTTTTTCCTTGGCTTGAATCACAAAATCATATAGCATCTCGTTCATCTTGAATTTTGGTTTGACTCTCAGAGGTTGTACATTCCCCCTGGTTTTTTTCAATACCTCACAAGACTGGTTGATTCTCCAAATCTCCCTGGCTAGCCTTAGGGTGGCCCATATGGCCTCTCATTGGAGAATGACTGTCGATGCTGCCACATTTAACAATAGTTGCATGAATTCATGTCCTTCTCGCCTTCACTGTAACGACCTTTTTTCTTGAAGAACTTTGCAATACTCTTGTTGTTCCAAGCTTTTTGAGGAGACATTGGTTTCATCCATAATCTCTTTCTATATCTCTCACTTTCATAATGTGATGTGCCATCATTTTTCTTAGATGGTGTTGATGATGATTTAAACTCTTTTTTTGAAGAATTACCAGCTTCTGCTTCTTTTGATCATCGTACTTCACCATACCCCAATACTAAAAACTAGGGCCTTCCCACAACCTCCAGTGGTTGAATGATTCCTTGGCCATTAATACCAAGACCTCCTCCTTTATACCCCATCTTCCTCAGTAATTTCAAACCAATTCCCTTGGTGTACCTTTCAAAAACTCCAAAAAATGTATCCTTATTAATAAGGGAAGGAATTGAACATGGACAATTCTTTACCTCATTCCTCTTTGTGACAGTTGGTTACCTTCCTGAAGTTTGGCCAATTGCTCCTCCTGTTTGGATGAAGTTGTAGATGAAGCTTCTAGGAAACCACCTTGGTTACATGGTGTCTAGAGAGAATCCTCTATTGTCTTAAATATGTGAAACCATCAACACTTTCATGAAAATAACCATAACTAGTATACATGTCATGGCCACAAGTTGGTCTCATCTTGGATGAACTCTTTGTTGCCTCTTTCGTGGATCATTCTCTAACTTTCTCCTCCATAGCTTATAGCTACAATCGTAGTTTTCTCTTTTCTTCTTCAAATTATTGAAGCATCCTCCTCAATTCAACATTCTCTACTTGAATGTTCTGGTTGATTTCCTCAAGCTCACGAAGCCATGCTTTCTTCTTTGCTTTTCCCATGATTATATTCACAATCTGCAAAATTGGTCAAACTTGCTCTGATACCACTTGATCTGACATTTTATGTGAGAACCTTCTCTATAAAATTATATGATGAAGATATTTTACTGATGATTAATTTCATGTGAACATGAGATAATAATTTCTAAGCATTGCATATGAACATGAGAAAAAGTTTCATAATTATGGGCATATGTGTAATTAAATATCTACTTAATCAAGCGAGAATGCAATCAAAACTCACACATATAATTTGACACCCATGTGATAAAGGATTTCACCAGAATCTTCTGGATACATCTCTGAATCTTCTTGGAATACATATTGCTTTATTATCCTTCCTTTGGCAAGGGATGAAAAATTCTCACAAAAAGTGGCACATGGTCCATAAAGGGATGAAAACCCAAAGCAATTTCCTCTTATATAAAGAGAAATGAAGGCTCTCACATAAGTGACATTTCTTCATACACTAGAAGGAATAAATTCCTTTCTTCCAATATCTCTTGAGCTCTCTCCCAAGCTCCATAAAGGGATGAAACCCAAAGCTTACATAAGGATTTTATATAGTTTCCTTAACTCCATAATCCAAGGAGACAAGATAAACAAATTTAGGATCTAATAACAACTCAAGGACAAGTTGAGAAAGAATCTCAAACCAACCTATGAGACTCTTAACCTCCACTTGAGACTATGAAACTACTTGGGATATAATGAGGAAGAACTCATAACAACTCATGAGATTCTCAACTTCCCCTTGGAACTAGGAAACTAATTTTGAGTTGGATTATGACACTTAATTTAATTTCCTTTTTACAAATTAAATGAAAAATACATGAATAATTCCACTCTCTTCAAGTATTACTCATTTTCCCAATTTGAATGAATAATACATGAGCTTCTCACACTCATTTAAAGTATTAATCATTTTTCAATTTAAATGAATCATTCATGAGCATTAATCATTATTTTTCACCTATCATCAATCAACATTTTAATGATCTTATCCATGGTCTACAAAGTAATAATTCCCTGTGTGGATATCCTCCTAGATCATACCTCCCCACAAAAATCACTTTTGGTCCTCCAAAAGTATAGAGAGAAATTGTAACTTGAATGTCTGCAACTACCTTTACCAACCTCTAGGAAGAGTCTTACACTACACGATGCACTTCCCCACTGCTCGATATGCATAACAAATGTCTCTAAAAATCCACACCCTTCTTATCCTTCAACTTTTTACTTCAGGATGAGGATGTCTATGTGAGCACTTGCATCAATGCAAATATGTAGTTGATTCCTTGATCTGCATAAAAAATATCTCTGAAAGGTCGCACCCTCCTTCTCCTTCACCTTTATAATTCATAATGAGGATGTTGATGCCAACATTTTCATCAATGAAAATCTGTAGTTGATTCGTTGATATGCATAAAAAAATGTCTCTGAAAGGCCACACCCTTATTCTCCTTCTCGTGTCTCGTCACCATCAAGTGAAGACAAATAATTAGATTTTGTCAATGTCTTCATTCTCAAACTCAATGTAGTTATCGACACTGCCTTCTTCATATTCATTGAGACCTCTTGTGATACCCTTATTGAGACAAACGTTCTCTGGAAGATCACCATAGGTCTTGAGAATACTAGCCTCATCGATCATGTACTTCAAAATGACATCGGCCTTGTCATTCTGGTAGTCCCTGAGCCTAACAAGCACAATGTCCCCAACAATACTATAGACCTTCTTGTGCATATTTCCCTGAATATTGCAGAGCCACTTGGTTTCGTCGATGCAAAGGAATTCACAACGGCCATTTCCAAGCATCATGAGGAATTGGAAATGACATCTCCATGATACATGAGACAAAAATCCATGTATTTCACATGAATAGGATCGTACTTTACCATGATGGATGACAACACGAATGTGCTGGATGGTACCAAATACATAAGCGCAGGCTGTGGTAACCATGTCAATATTTGTGCAACAAGAGAGACAATGAGACCAGTTTTATATCCTGAAAGTGAATGCCAAACATTCTTGTAGCCCCTCATAATAGACAATTTTGTATCATTGCCAAGATCACTATTCTTTCAATAATTAGAATAGAGCACTAAAGGGAGGAGAATCCTTGGAATCGCTATGTCACCAAGACGCAAAATATTCATCATCGAGGTTTGACCCTTCGATCTTGTACATTAAAATTCCCCCAAGGCTACTTAAATCCAGAATTTGAAATGGACTTCGATCTTGAGAATATTTTAACCCACTAGGTTGGTTATGTTGTGGATATTTGAGAGGAACCTTATCATTGATGGTGTTTTCTAAGGTATGTTATTTACAGGTCATCTCACCATTTTCGCTATAAATTTTTTTCTATAATGATTCAGACTGTGAAATTTCTATTCCATTGATAAAACATACCCAAGTATCTGTGGTAAAAAATTCAGCTTGTGGGTCGTTGTATTTTGGGAGTTACACTCCGTGGAAAATAGGGTTTGTGGCTAGTCCTGAAACTAGTCAAAAACATGTGTTTCGGGTAAACACATCATAACTTATTCATAACATATCCAAATTCAGTGAGAACAAATGATTTGGTTAGGGTACAGGCTGTATTATGTTTTGTAATAGTTTCATATCAATTCAACGAATATTATGTGCGAGCCACACTCTACAAGGTTGCTCT
>SNQJ01S0032884.1:0-26013 GCA_010110895.2 Picea sitchensis | reverse complement strand
AGTATGGTTACAGAGATTGTGTTCAAGTATTGGGTTGGTACAAAAAGCAGTGAGATTAGATTGTGACAATCAAAGTGTAATATTCCTGGCAAAGAACCCAACTTATCATTCGAAGACAAGGCATATTGATGTTCAATATCACTTTCTGAGAGACATGGTTGAGGAAAAGAAGATGTTTCTGGAAAAGGTTGACACTTTGAAGAATGTTGTAGATTCATTGACAAAGTCTATGAGCACAGAAAAGTTCTCCTGGTGTAGAGTAACAATGGGCATTTCTTCCTTGGATTGTTGACTGTATAATCCTGTGGACCCCTGGATGCAAAGAAAACAACAAGTGGGAGGATGTTGGGTATGTATTATATTCTTTGCATGTGTTTGTGTGGGAGCGTTAGATTCGACAACTGCGTCTGACGATCCCTCTAGTAGTTCTATATGTGTCGTGTGTGCTGAGCGCTTCCTAGGGGTGTCCTAGGGGGAGTAGGTATGCCCCCCCCGATTACGCGCAACACCCTGAATTTTGTTTTTGGGCGGTTTTTGCTATTTTTAGCAGATTTTGTTATTTTTATCCGTTTTCTAAATTAATCCCAGATTAAGGGATTAGGGTTTTGGTATCTACTGGATACCTAAAAACATTTTATATATTATATGATGAATGGTGAAATTTGATATAATGAATATAAGAAATATTTTCCACGGTTGAGGGTTTCTGGTATAAATCTTTGTGTACTATGTTTATGAGCCATTGATTAAATTATGTTTTGCTTAAGAATCTATGTGCATTGATTTAATTCACAGGTTTAAAACTTATAGAAACACCCAAATCCAGGTGACACATGGCATGTTGATCATGGTTCCACATCACCCCCTTTTTCCTTAATGCACGCAAACTTCCCAAAGTCCTGAAATCTCTCCATGTGGCCTTGACCATTCGACGATCAATGTTCGACGTTTGGCACATGAACATTTGACGTTCTACGTTGAGCGTCAACATTTGGAATTCGTCTTTTTATGTTGAACGTCGACGTTCAACATTTGACGTTCTACATTGAACATCCCTCTATGATACTACACCCAAAATCCTCCAAACTCCTGAAATGGTCAACGTCGGATTGACTATATCATAGATACGATAGTTGGAATAGTTTCTGAGCATCCTCATATCTACGACACATATTAACTTTGGGCTCCAAGGATTCCATTCATGGGGGTGCTTGAATATCCAACCACTAGTACTTCCCTCATTAACTGATTCCTCTCCTTAGGATCATGATGAAGCTTATTATCTCAGCAAAGGGAATTTGGGTCATTTGAACTAATGAACCCTCTCCACAGTTTCCTCATTCTTTCCTCTAGTGATAACATGACCAATACTTCAAGGATTTACCCCCACAGTTAGTCATTGGCAATCTAAATAATACATTTACATTATTCCCATGCCATATCATGGTGATCATGATTAATGATTAATTACAAGTTGGGGAAAACAAGGGTATTACAAAACATGAAATATAAAACTCAATCATTTGATTCAAATACCCTCCTTGTAACTCTCATTCTCATAATTATGATCAAATATTTTAAATATCAACAAAACATAATATGACCATATCCAAAAATAGCACAATATCCATGTTGTCCAAAAAAACTGCCTAAATATATGCTTGTTGTCCAAAACATTGTAAACGTAAAAATACTGTCCCCAATAGAAAATAACATAACTCATCATTAAAAACCATATTTATTGTGAGGGGAATTTGGGATCTTCTCACTATTGTCCCCTTTTGATCTTTTTGTGGTAGCCTTAGGCTGATTGGAACCTTGAGGTTGGAATGCACTGATAATGTGAGAAAATTCATCCTTAAGATGAAGATGTGAAGACATAGATTTAGAGGACAGTTTGGATTATTTGGAGGCATTGTCTACTCCTTTTCCTTTATCATACACAAGCTTGGGAACATTGGTTTTTAACCTATTACTAGCATGAGATGACTGCACGGGTGAGACAACATGATCAACTTGGGAAATTTGATTCTTTGGTGGTGGTGTAGGGGGTAATGGAAAAGAAGAAGTAGGCCAACCATGGTGATGAACAACAGGTTGGAGGAAAATTTCTTGCCAACCATCATTGGTAGGCGGTTCTAGTTGCATTGACACATGAGGGACAAAGATACCATAAATTTTTTGATGTTCTTGGAAGGGAGGTCTTTCAGGTTGGGGTTGAAGGATCCCATGGACAACTAAGTTGAATAAACTAGATTGAAAGAGTTGATTTAATTCTTGTGGATCAACATAAAAATGTATTGAAAATCGAGGCCTTCTATGACCCCTCTGCCAATTTCCTCTGCCTCTATTTCCTCTGTTGTTACTGCCTGTGCTAAAGAAGCTCATCCTGAATCAATATTCTCACATTTCATGAAAAACTTTTAACAATCCATGCATAAAACTTTACATAAATAAAATAAAAAATTTGGCTCTATTATTCACAACAAAACACATGCAATCCATCCATTAACACCTTAAAACTTCATCATCAATTGCCACTTGAATAGGGAGTGGTAGGGCTATTGGGAATATGAGGGGTTTATAATGTGTGAAAAATGGTATAATGGATGGGGCAAGATAAACAAATATTGTTCAAGCAAATTCAGAAGTAACAAACACTATATCTAAATCCAACCTTCCAAACACTAGTAGTTAACTATATTTTATATTAATCCTTTTTTTTCCATAAAGAGTTTTAAATTCATAGTAACAAAACATGGAGTGTTTTAATGTATTTGGGAGGATGAGGGGAATATAGTGAGAGAAAAATGGTATAATGAGAGGGAAAAATGATTATTGTTCTATTACATGCAATGATACCCAAAAAAATGACATTGCCATCAATAAAATAATTGCCAAAAATTTTCTTTGTTTAGTAAGTCAAATCCAACACACTGATATTTCAAAACTCCAGGAAGGCTCCAAGACTTTCCATTATACACTCTTTATTTCTTTTATTCTCTAAGTTTTTTTAATAACTAAAAACATTGCATATCAAGATCGTGATGGAGCACAACATAAGCCAACAACTCTTCAACATACAAGTGTGGTATTACCACCTTCAATATTTATTGTGTAACAGACTAGGTTTGAAACCCATGTGCAACTGGTGCTCCTTAAATCATTATATAATTTTCAAAGTCAACCAAAAACCATGTGGATAATCTACCAACAAACCAAGATTTAATACGAATGACAAATCTTCCACAACATTCATCAAGACTAGAGTTCGAAACTTGTAATTTCCATTCTTTAATAAAAGAACCGAGGTCTAGGAAAACATAAAGGTGGAACCTTCACAAAGGTTTTGTACCCAAAAAAAAACATTTAACCATCTCTAACATAGACTTCCCACATACTTCTTCCACAGACCTCTCATGGTGGTCGTAAGTCAAATATATCCATTCATATACAAACAATTGACAAACAGGAGCTACAAATCTTCCAAGACTATTAATGGCATTAGGAAAACAATGATTATTTTATATCACAGAGAAAAAAAACCCTCGAATTTAAATGACCATAGATGAGTTAAACCCGAACAACCTTTGCTACAAAATTTGCCAACAACTATAGCATAGAGCAGTATCCATTTTGGACATAAATCAATCACATAATCTGAACAGAAAAGTGTTTGAACACTATCATCACTTTGAAACACTTGAATACTAACAGGGAGAAACACCTCTTTAAATTCCATTACACAGTGGATACCCACATGCATTAAAATTCGGAAAAACATAGTCTGTAAGAAAATGCAAGATCTAACATTATGATTTAATTCTAAGGAGATCTATATTTCATGGATGGAGCAGTAAGAAATTTCATACATATATGTAGAATGCCAGGGAAAACCAAAAAAATGATTATTTCTTCCAAGGCCTAGCAAAACGGAGGCAACACCAACCAAGCAATCAACCAAATGCAAACCAAGCGAGGTGAGACCTCGAGGTAGAGTTAGAGAAACATGAAGTAATTTCATGGCATATCTTACATTAATTCTATCAACCATATCCCATTACGAATGCACCAACACTTCCAATGCATAATCCAATATAGATACCATAAAAAATTCAATACAAAGTCAGATATCCCACCTTCCATAAATTTTTCAATCCTAATGTGCGTGCTCAACACTTAGCAGAAAGTATGTTGTATGTCCCCAATTTTTGCTGGGGAAGCATTTCCACCCTTATAACCTTAAGAATGATGCATGATACGTAACAAGAAATCATAAGTGCAATATGTCATAACCATTTACAACTTCATTCTTAGAGTTTAAATCAACCATTCAAAATATACGTGCAGTGGAATAAACCAATATGGTCATTAAAAAAACACCTTTTCCCATTGAATTAAATCACCAATAAACCTATCATTTACCCATTTTGATAGGAAAGCAGTTTCAAATTTTTTAAAACTGTAGAGTCATTTTTGCAAAATAGACATGAGCACATAAAATAATGAGGTATCCTTCATCGTTATTCACATATGGGATCCCACCTATCTAGTATATTATTAATTATATATAAATAATAGGGCATTGAAACCAATTTGCATAAAAGTACCCACGTTTCACTTTTGGGCATCAACAAACTGGCAACTCCACAGGGAAATCTATTTCTAACAGATTAAGAACTCAAAATGTTTGGTTTCGCAGACTGATAGAAGTAGATGATAGAAAAAACTACTAAAACGAATAGTTATCCAACAAGGGGAAAAATATGGTTTAAGGGAAATAATGAGATGGGACTTTGGGAATAACTTATGGAAAGTGGTACATATGAGGGGGTTTGGTCCTGTATGCATAAAATTCGAATAATATGTAATGTATAATGCTTCTTAAAGTTTCAAGGAGAATGTTTTCGATATGCTCTTTGGATCTCATAATAGAGGGGTGTTGGGTTGATTCCTCTAAGTTATACCTTTAACATGATTGACCCAGGTTCATGTCTACTAGGGTTCCAACAAAACCTCGAAAACTATTGGCCTTCCTGGTAAACCAGAAGGCAATGCAGTGCACAGAGTACACTGCACAGTCTCACCCGAGATAGTCTTAATGGGTGACTGCAATACTCAGGTGTTTTCAGTCCAGGACTGAATGGAGATCTGTGAAGTATGCGTGTTGAGAGTTCTAGCTAGTTATTAAAGAAGTATACATTCATTCCCAATTATGCATGCAATGTAATCAAACTCATTAGCTCATTCATTCATCATACTAACATCTAATCATAAACATTAAAAGAGACACAATAATTCAATCACATAACACAGGTTTTACCATGGTTCACCCCCGTGGGCCACATCCACAAAGATCTGGTTCTCAAGCTCTTCTATTATGGTAGTTCCAAAACTACAACATCGCGCGCTTCACAACTCATCCTCAATCGGGTCAAATTCTATTATGAGGAAGACTAGATCACACCAGGCTCCTCATCCTGTGATCTAACCCTTGAGATATACCCTCTTGAACCTTCTACAACTCAACAACTTACAAAATTAGGTCGTATGAAAGAGTATTACAAAACTAGTTATCAAAACAAGACTCCTTCCTCAAAAACCCCTCCTCTCCTGTCCTAAGCATTCTTCATTATAGACAACTACTCCCCTCTTTCTAGACCTCCTAGGGATATATATATATATATACGTTTATGGCTCATCAACCATTAGAATGTATTACAAAAACCCTAACCCTAACATCATTAGGTCTTCCATGCATGCGCACGTGATGCTATTCCTTCCAGCTGTCTCTTTCCTCATGCATGCATTTATTCCCAAAATAGCCTTTCCTTCCGATTTGGCCTGCTTCCAACAAGGGGAGAAAGGGATATTAGGAAAAATGAAGAAGACAAAATCAATTATCCTACAACAACGTTGAAATAAAAAAGAAATATCAATGATATCTTAAAGGAGGACATCATGACAACCGTGTATACCTTATTTTTTATTGATCAACAATACTTACAGAATGACATTGTTATGGAAAAATTGATCCATACTTTATTTATGATAATTATGAAAAGAAAAACAACATAAATTGAAAACTCAATAAACCAACTTAAAAAGAGAATTGTAAAAAAAAAAGACAGTATACAACAATCATTTTTATGCAAGAGTTTAAACGATCAAGCTGGTTCCACATAATGTTTCAAGTGGGAACCATTGGTATTGTAAGAGAACAATCACTCTTCCAAATCCTTTAGGAGGTATGAGTTTGTGCTTAGGATAAAAGTGATTTTGAAAGGACCTAGCCATAGTTTTTGGAACTTAGAATGTCGTCCTCTTTCAGCATGTGTTGAGTCCCATAATAAGACTTTTTCATCAATATTGAATTCAACAACCTTTTCTCGTCTGTTAAAATACTTTTTCACAGTTTGTTTCATTCTTTTTATGTTCTCCAAGGAACAATTTCTTTGTTCTTCTAGGGCTAACAATGCATTTATCCTTTGGGGAGCATTGGAAGAATTTAATTCTTTGATTTGTAACATCAGTCGTAAGGATGCAAGCTCCATCTCAGTAGGAAAAATAGCCTCTTGGCCATATACAATCTGAAACAGAGTAAATCCTGTGCTTTCTTTGATGGTTGTGAGATTTTCCAGAGAGCATAAGTGAGAAGCATGTGCCACTGGCGAGGTTTGTCTTCTATGATCCTCTTTACAATCCTAATCAGATTCTTATTAGTAGACTCTGATTTCCCATTTCCTTGAGGGTAGTAAGAAGATGAAGTGAAATGTTTGACCTCTATCTTAGCCATAAAATGAGTCATTTTTTGCATAAATGAAGGTTGGGTCGTTGTTTGTAATGATATCTAATGGAATGTCGAATCTAGAAATATTATATTCTAAGAAAGAAATTACCTACTCATCTTGTGTGTGTCTAAGAGGGACAACCTCGGTCCACTTGGTAAAGTAATCGATGGTTGTTAAGATAAAGATATGCCCTACAAATGAAAGCGTATTGATAGGACCAATAATGTCTATTCCCCTTTTAGAAAAAGGGAAATCCAGGAGGACAGGCTATAAAGGCATGGAAGAAAGGCGTTCTTTCCCAACGAATTTTTGGAACTTATCACAAGAATTTGCGAATTTATAAGAATTGAAAAATATTGTAAGCCAATAGTAACCATTTCTTATGATTTTAAAAGTAGTAGCCTTAGAAAAAAAAATGGCCACCAATGTGAATGATAGAAGTTGATGATCCATGAATTTCATGTAACAATTTATGTTCTTCTTCATCATTTACATATCGAAGTAACAAACCATCAACAAACCTTCTAAACAAAAAGTCTCCTAAAATGATATACTTGGAAATTCTAGGCAGAGTCTCCTTCTCTGGTGGGGATCCAACTCATCTGAACACTTTTGATACTATAAATAATACACCATATTTTTATACCAAGGATGTTCGGATATAGAAATATTTTGACTCTGAATATAAAACAGAGTTGAAAGAGGATTATCTTGATTGTCAAGTTCTTCATTTGGTTCAAGATGTTGAGCTACGTCTCATACCTTGATTATCTTTGAAGTCATGATCGTCAAATCATGCTCCTGAATTTTGGCAAGAAAATGTGCAAGTTTTCCTGAAAGATAAGTTTGTGAGAGAAAAAACTTGACAACAGACAACGAGACTCTTACCTGTGTATGTTTTCCTAAAATAAAGTGGCGAAATTTTTTTATAGGCTTAAAAAGAGAAAAGGCATGTTTCTCTATATAAGAGTACTTGATTTCATAATCTGTTAAACTCTGCCTCATGTAAGATACATGTTTTTCATTTCTTTGGTCATCACATTTTAAGAGGATAGCAGAAATTGCTTCTTCGATTGCATTGGTATATATGATAAAATATTTCTCGAAATCCAGTTTCACCAGAACCGGTGCAGAACCGATTTATTTCTTAATCCTAAGGAAATAATTTTCAACGTCATCTATCCAAGAAAAAGAATGATATTGCTTCAGAATATTATGAATTAGTTTAACCATGACAACAAAATCAGGAACAAACCTACGGACAACATGGATAATGCCCATGAAATCTTGAACTTCTTTATTGGAGGTGGGGGCACAGAGGTTTTGAATTGGAGTAATCCTTTAGGGGATATGATTATTCATGAATCAGAAACAATATGACCGAGGATCTTGCGATTCATGACACCAAAAATACATTTGGAGGATTTAAAGAAATGCTAAATTTTCTACAACGCATGAGAACTTTTCTAAGATGACCAAAATGATCCAACCGGTTTTTTGAATAAACAGTCAAATAATCAAGATAAACTTGGATAATTTTGTTGATCAAATCGTCAAAATATATTTGCATAGATATTTGAAAAGTGGCACCTACATTAGACAAGACAAAAGGCATGCACTCATAAGAAAATGTGCCCCAGCGTGTAGTAAAAGTGGTTTTATACATATCAGTCCTTTTCACCTTGATTTGTTTATACCAAGAAAATCCATCAAGTAAGGACATCATTTGTGACCCTACAACCTGTCGTAAAATCATTTCCATATTACGAAGTGGAAAATGGTCTATGACACTCGCTCTATTCAATGCACGAAAATCAACACATAATCTGATCTGCCCAATAGTCTTTCAAATAGGGACCATATTTGAAACCCACTTGAAATACTTAACTGGAAATATTATACTAGCTTTTAACAAGTTTTCCAACTCTTTTCTGATGGTAGCTTCAAGCGCAGGGTTAATAGGTCTTTGTTTTTTCCTACCTTGTTTTACCCATTCCTTGATAGGAATGACATGTTGTATGAGAGCGGGATCAAAACCACGAAGATCCTCATATGACCATGCAAAAACATCTTGAAATTCATGGAGTATCTCAGTGAATTTCATTTTTTCTTCATCAGAACATTGGGCACCTAGTTTAATGATTTTTGGAGATTCGGGTGTCCCAATATTCCAAGACATGGTATCACCCACTTTCCTTTTTGAATCCTCTTCCTTATGATTTTATTTATTTCCTACCTCACTCAATGAAAATGAACTTTCGAGAGGAGTCAAGCCTTTAGGGAATTTTTCATCTTCCATAGATCTGATTTCCTTGGGCTTAAATGGTTCGTTTTGTATGAAAGTGAAAATGCCTTCATCATTCAGCAAAACCTTCCATAATTCTACATTATCAGGGATGTGAGGACAATATAGAGATTGGAATGTGCAATCAGGTCTTTGAGGTAAAAGTTGTTGGGTAGGAGATGCTTCAAACACAACTAACCTATAAACCATTGAATTAAGTTCCCTCTTAACATGAGTGATGCTAAATGATAACAAATTTGAAATGAGCATCCAAACAACTTGGGTATAGCGTTTAAGAAACTTGTTGCTTGACGAATAAATATTACGCACAAGGTTCACAACAAGTTCAGAATCACCAAAAACTGCAAGGTGGCCACAACCAAGGTTATATGCATTTTCAATGCCTAACAATAAAGCCTCAAACTCAGTGACATTGTTTGTGCAAGAAAATTCTAACCTATAAGAAAAATTGTGGATTTTACCTATAGGAGAATATAGAATGATGTCGGCCCCATTACCTTTGTTTGAGAATGAGCCATCAAAATGCACGTGCCACATGCCATCGTCAAAATAAATTGGTTCAAGCATAGTGTCACCCTCATCAACAAAGATAGAGTACACCCCCAAATCTTCTTCGAGATAATTTACATTGGGTTGGGGAATGCTCTCTATATATGGTGAAATTATTCCTTCCCTAAGGACTATACTGTTCTTTCCATTCTGAGGTATGGACAAATGTGTTCCATAAAATGAAAGATATCTTCCCATTAAGGCTTTCCAGTCTCTTCCTAAAATAATTGAATAGTTACTCACTGGCATATCAATTACTTGGATGCTGAGGGTTTTTCTTATCTCGGGATGTGCACAGAGAACTAAGATTACATATTTGATTTCACCTATATTTGATTTTTTCAAATCGTTATAAGAGAGCATGCTTCTAGATTTTTCATTAGTGCATGATAAGCCAAGCTCCTCCCTCATAATTTTTGACATTACACTTGGACCAAACCCACCATCAATTAGGAAACAATGGGATATTTTATCCATAATTTTTACAGAGACATAAAAAGAGGGATTTTTTAAAGGGTTCCTAAAACTATTTACACCTATTTTATTTACAGTTGAGTCCTCTTCTTTTGACTCTTCAAATATGTTGTCTATGGTAGAAATTTTACTTTCCATAAAGTTTTTGAGATGCTTTTATTGTTTTGGGATGGAAACCATGTCCAAAAGAGTAGCATCATCTTTGATATTATCCAATTGATTAAGGATATTATATTTAGAAGAGGGAACAGGGGAAGACATGTCCAGTAGATTTTGTAGAAATCCAATGCTAAGTACAAGCAATGCCATGATCAACACAAGGTACCGCACCAGTTTCAGGTTGGAGACAAAGTCTATTTACATTTGCAGAAGGAGTGTCTCATAGGTCCCCATGAGAAGCTCCACCCACTTTTCTATGGGCCTTACACTATCACCAAGGTTGTGGGTAGAAATAATTTTGAGCTCAACACTCCACCCTTCCTTAGCCTACACCTAGTGTTCAATATGGACCTCCTTCGGCCATATTTTCCACCATTATTGGAAACCTCAAAGATCGTAGAAAAACTGACACCAACTGAGCTCAACCCTGACTTCATGGAACAAGAATCCACTAATAAGTTAGTGGACACATAGGTCAAGGGCACTCTCCAACAACGGATCCAACTTTATCGGGTTGTCAAGGCAGGGAAACTCCTACACCAAGGCAAGTGGATCACCCAGGGCCAAATCCAACAGAAGTTTCCTCACCTGATGGAGGAACTTAGCATAATGGATACCATTTCTTCCTAAGGGGGGAGGATTGATCCAGGTGGATATTAGTTGCCACCCACCTATTCCAACTAGATCCTCTTGTCCTTTTTTAGTTCAACACGTTCTTTTGTACTTTTTTGGAATTATGGGTTCTACACTTTTGGGGTTGTCCGAAGCCCTACACATCTTCTAGGTTGATACGGGTGGCCTCTCACCTAATCCAACCGTATTATTTTGTATGTTTTCATGTCAACACATCTTGATGTACTTCCAGGGCCATTTTGGATCCCTAAATAGTGTTTTTTTGGCTCGCTACAATCAAACTATAGGTGGAGTTAGAGTTTGATGGTGTAATGTGTATTTCTCTGAAAGACCTTTCCAATGGGCTATCACATGCCTAAAACGAAGGTCATTTGCAAAAGTTATGACCCCGAGAAGTTGAGGTACCAACTTACCCATAGGGGCCCACATGACTTTTGGTGTTTCACCTCCTAGGGTTAGATTTTTGGATGTCTAGGGTTTTGGAATTCATGAGTAATATAAAAAAGGCTTATGGAGCCTCACAATAATCATTCCGCGCAGAGGGATGCACGTAGCAGCCACATCTCTTCTCAGAGATAGCTACCACCATTGAGCAAGTGTTTCAGTTCTGCAGTTTTATAGTTTTATCCTATTTCATTTATTCAATATAAGATATTGTTCATTGGATATATGTGTTGTTCTTCATATCTATGTTTTTATTATATTCAGTCTGTTAATCATTTCATTCCGCTCCTAAATCCGGATCATGGATTCTTACTGCCACTGACTACTTCACAAAGTGGATTGAAGTTGTTACTACCAGAAACACTACTGACAAGGTGATCATGAATGTTTTGGGGAAAAACATGTTTTCCAGGTTTGGATGCTTTTGGAAAATAGCAACAGAAAATGATCATGCATTCAAATCCAAGTCCATGATTGATTTCTTTGGGAAATACACCATTATCTTGACACACCCTACACCATATTTCCCACAGGGGAATGGGTTGGTAGAGTCATCAAATAAAACCCTCATCGGGATCATCCAGAAATTGCGGGATGGAAATAAAAAAATCATGGGATTCCAAACTAAAGTATGCCTTATGGGTTGACATGATCAACACCAAGAAGTCACTCGATACCTCTCCAGTTCAGCTAGTCTATGGGGTGGATGTTGTTTTTCCAACACAACTCATTCTACCAGTGTTGAATTTTTTTAAGGAGGAAGTGGAGGAGCCTAATGACATCTAGAAGAGGATTTTTCAGATTATTGAAGTTCAACAAAGGAGAGAAGCATTAAATGAGAATATTGAGGCTTACTAGAGCAAGGTCAAGGCATCCTTTGACAGAAAACCAAAAAAGATACTTTTCAAGACGGTAATCTGGTTCTAAGGTGGGATGCCAGGAAGGAGGACAAACCCAAGCATTGTAAGTTATATAATCTTTTGTTTGGCCCTTTCAAAGTGGCCAAGGTTATGGATAACAATACCTTTATATTGAAAAATATGGATGACACTAAGGTCTTTGGAAGCCCAATCAATGGGCACTTCCTAAAGCATTACTTTGCTTGGTGAACCTGAGGTGGTTCATTCTGTACATAGTTGTTTTGATTTCCAATTTGATTCATTAGTTTATTTTGAATAAAAGACTCCATATCCCAATAAAGGCACTGGGGTATAGTTGTATATTTTCTTTTCAGTTGGAATAAGATAGGTAACAAGGCTGGTAAAGGGAGTAAAGTGACTAGTGGCAGGGGGGCGATGATACAAAATTAAGGCACACAGTCTATTGTTCTTAGAACCTCATAGGGAAGTGCTACCCCCAGTTGGATCCAATGTTAAATACTAGGTATGTACTTCTTCCTTTTATTCCTCCAATCATCCCATCCATCTGTCAACCTAGCTTCTACTTAATTTTTCTTCATGGTGTGTTGAGTCATTTCAATTTGTTTTTTATCCTCCTATTTTCTTTTTATCAATTCCTTTCTCTTTATAAGGTCAAGTCAAGTCATGAGTTGAATTAAATAATTCACATCACCATGGTTATGTCGTTGCAAAAAGGATAACTTAGGCCTACTGATGAAAAAAGGTATTGATTGCAAGAATGCCCCCATTCTTGCAAACCCCCATTCTTGCAAACAACAAATAGATGTTATTTTATGAGTTTTAATGTTCTAAAAAATATTTAAAAGTTCAATTAACAGTGTGTTGGTGCCCAACATGTGATGAAATATTCCTGTACACTCGAGATAGTGTGCATTTGTTGCCATGTGCAACTATCAATGCAATTTTATGTTAATATCGTGGATGTTTAGGCCTTGAGAAATTATCATTGTAGGGTTTGGTGCAATTATGATTTCTAGCCTTTTATGAACCCAAAATAACACATACCTGCGACCACAATTCTCAGCATAAGTAGCTATAGAACAATGGTGTTACCTCGAGAACATTGGAAATTTTATAGAATAGAGCCAACATGGCTCAAACTATTCGAAGCTATAACAAAAAATAGAGATATCTTATCATAGGATAACGGTTTGACATCATATGCACCTTCAATGGACATCACACATGTGTTTCCCTAATCTTCACGTATAAATGAAATGGGTTCCAGACTCAAATCAGGAACACAACCATTCACATTATATATCACTTCATCGTTGGGGCATGGACTCTCCCTATCAGTGGTGAGAGATGGTTTAACAAAGGAAAATTGTTGGCTGAAGTCTACAATAAATTTCTGGTGGTAGAACATCAAAACCCTGATTAGATCCAGGGTATCCCAATCCTTTGGCTTAAAGAAAGGTGGAGAGGTATTATGTCTACAATTCAAAGATATATCATGGGAGAAGTTAGATTCTCAATCGTTCACTATTATCGTAGTATATTTCTTATGCACTTAAACGATGACAAGGAACTAAACCTCCCTTTCTATTTGCTTAAGAGCCTAACTAAAATTTCTAAGAGACTCCAGAATTACCTAGAATCATCTCATAGGAGCCTCTACCACCAGGGGTTCATTACAATGTTGTTTTTCTTTGCTTTAAACCAATTTGAAATGCCCTGGATGGATTTTGTAGTGTCTTTAGGGTTATAGTAAGAACATGAAGTTAATCAACAACTAGAAGAATATAAAGAAGAGGTTAGCTAGGAAAATAGGGTTTCTTCCGAACCTAATAGTGTATCCAAAGCTACCAAATGAACCAAGGAGAAAACCTTACCTAAAAAATGGGAGGACCCAATCAGAGAAAGAAATATCAATCACTCCACCAAGGGAGGAAATTCCTCGAAGGAAATTAAGGTCCTCTACATCAAAACAAAGGGAAAGGGAAAGTGCCAAGTTATATATTAGAAAATATATCAGAAAGGAAGAAAGTTAGGCCAACCCAGTAGGTCAATCATCTCCTGAAAATTTTGAAGATAAACCTATGCCCATAGCTTTGTAGGAAGAAAAAGCTCTCAAGTTGAGAAAAACGAGGCAAAGGAGGAGTAAACATGCCAGTCCTGATATTTTTGCAAAATAGTTTTTGTCTTTAGACACCTGGATTCAAGATTACCCTATGGCCAAACCAAGAAAAAAGAGAAAGGGGAGAGAGGTCCCTGGAATTCCGAACAAACCCAATAGAAAGACCAGACTCACTAACCAGTTGAGGTTGAATTACAAGGCATTTTTTAATCCATCCTTAAAAGACCAAAGGCCCATAGTGATTGAAGATCAGGATAATGATGAATATCTCTCCACATTTTCCAATATGGAGGAGATGGATATACATATATTGAATGGGATGAAAGGGAACACAACTAGAAAGAAATGCAGTGAAGGGGAGACCTCATGTGTCAAATATGTTTTTGTGAGAAAGGAATACACCGCTGATCCAGAATCAGAGAAAAATGCAGTGGACATTGGTCCAAACCTTGATCAATATTCTGATGACATAAGTCCAAATACATAATAGGTCCCTAAGCAGATTCCATAGGATATCAAACGAGAGATAAAAAGAAAAATGTTAATGGTGCAGGAACTTGTGAGAGACACCACTGATAAAAGGCCTGAGAAAAGGCTCATATATGAAATGATACCAAGCAAATCCAAGATTTCCATCGACCTCAATAAACCTCTTCCTGAGGAAGAGCATGGACTCAAAGTTGGCAGCAAAGTAAAGGGAGAAATCAAGCCAAAAATTGAAGCTAACAGGGACATAGATGATAGAAATCACCAGGTGCAAGCTCTCAAGCAAACATATGGTGACATGAGGAAGCAAATCCAAAATCTAAAGCAACAAAAATAGGATCGTGAGCTGCAACACACAAAGCTACAAAAAAATATCAGAAGTGGAAAAAGAAGCACTAGAAAACTTGCTTGTTCATGAAGGAGATTATCTAAATGTTTGTTGTTGTCAAAAGACAAAGGAATTTCGGACCTGTGCCAACTTAGTCTACCATTTTTCATGGTTAGTCTCTAGTTTTTGGCATGCATGGGAATCATACAGATTCTACTGTCAGTTACAAGTTTTGAAGACTCTTGTTATGCATCCCTTCCACCTCAGTTGTCAACATTAGTTCCAATTGCACTGATAGAGTCTTTTCTGGTTTAGTTAGAGGTACTACTACCACTTATAATAAATTGCTATTTTTTATAAGAATAATGTTTTTTGTTGAGGTCAAATTGATGGGGAGTTATCCCCATGAATTTACACTCGAACTCAACTCCACTCAGTTTAAGGAAATGTTTACAAGTTGTAATTAGGAAGTAACAATGAAGTTTGCATCTATAGGATCTAGTTGTAATTTAAAGTTGAACTTTATAACTTATATCCTAGATAGGTGATCGAAACCTCTCTTGATGAGGAAAAATAGAGGAATCTATGAATGAAAGAGGGTTCAGTTTTTGGGGTATCAAGCATCAGGATTTGGTTGTGCTTTGAAGGATCAAACTATTAAGTTTTCCACCTAGTGAATATAATTTTTGGTGATAGATTGTGTTTTCTCAACTCTTATTTATCTTATTATCTTATCTGGATGAAAATTGAAATGTATGCAAAGCTTTGTTTATTTTCCTTTTAGCTATTGTCTCAATGAACTGTTCATTGTCATGCAACTTGATTTCAATTATTGTTTCAGTGAATAGTTTATTGTCATACAGACTGCTTGGAGGATTTGTGTCTAGGTACATATTTTGGATCTAAAATATCATTTTAAGTATAAAAGTTCATACAACAAGTCACACATTGTATGATTGTTAGTATTTCGTTTGTTTTACCTTCATATTGTTATTTTCTTACCAGGATGCATGCCACAAGCTAGGGAAAACCTTGTAGTTGATGTTTTTGAACAACCCAACTAGATCGATGTCCTTGAAAAACATTCTATGAGCTTACCATCCAAACAAACAAACTTAATTCATAAAAAACCAATAATTTGAACACTTAAGGTGGCCTAGCTCTGCCCTTAGCTATCAGGTGCATACCTTAGGACCAACACATACCACTATTAACTTAGCTTTTTTTTATAAAGGATTGAGATTATACTACTCCCCAAGTGATTTATAACTATACTAAATATATTAGTAAAAATAATCAACAATTAATGAGTAATTAAATGAGTAAATATATTAGAAAGTGGAAACAATCAATGATTCATTAAAATGGTAAATATAATGCATGCTAACAAATCAAGTTATCTAATGAATGATTAAGACAGATGTTACTAATATGTAGTTGTCTCCCAAGAAACCATAGCTTACACACAAATTACTTTTTTAATTTAACAGCCGCAAGTAAGACAATTTATACCTGTGAATAGATAATGTCATTGTATATCACCAACCAAACCACTCAAGAAAACAACGATCATGAGCATCAATAGAACTACTATGGACCTACATGGAACCATAACATTGTCCAATATGTCCATATAGAGGAACATAAAGGAATAAAAGAAATGCATAGGAATATTTAAAGAGCACAAATAGATCATGCAACAAAGGAGCAACCATACTCAATATTGAGGTGGCTAGGTAGTATTTGGACCCCATGTCCTCATTTTACTAGGATGGATGGAAGCTCATGATTGGTACTAAATGAGTACATTTCTTAATAGATCATATTATATGGATTTCACTCATGTTTCGAGAGAAAAACATATGAAGGATGATGTAATGTAATGTAACTAGGGACTATATATTATAATTCCCCCTTCCTTATACTTTTGTTCCTTGATAAATCCTGGAATCATATCCCAAGATATTCATAAGGGAGGATGCTAGAAAATTTAGATACTAGGAGTTGGTTGAGGTCAAATTAGTCTGGCGTAATATTAGATTAAAGTGTCCTTTTAGTGTATTTTATCAATGTGATTTTGTACTTTACTAATCTAACAACTACAGTCATGTCCTACATATGAGTGATCTGATAATTCAAACACCTCCATGATATTAATGATATCGTATCCATGGATTAACACCTAGATGGTCCATGATCCATACTGAAATAACAAGGACGGTCTATTATTTATGATTAATTGAAATATATTCATGTAATCTAATCTTTTTGCATTAGTATAATGCCTCAAGGAACCATGCTGGACAGGGCCATACACCTTTTCCCTCTTTGACAATTTTAACCACATTGACATTGGTGTACTTATATTTGATATATGATTGTGAGCATTTTCATTATGTTATTCAACCTATGTGAGGATACCTTATATTTTTAATAGGGAGATACCAAAAGGGGATAATTAATGTAATGTATCAACAATCATGGAATATGTCCATTACGTAGTTGTTGGATACAAATGTAGTAATGAGTGGTAGTTGGCATAGGCCACTATGAATACATATGAGAGATTATATATACATGAGCATCATTGTATTGGATATGTTGATGATTTTATTGTAACAAGCATGGCTTGTGGAGTGATTCATTCCATAAGGAGTAATTGATGGTGTTACCCTACCTTAAGTGTTTTCTCTATATTCATGTATTTATTCTTCTATGGAAACATTTATTTCTTTTGAAATTAAGGTTTTCTATCATTTATTTGCCAAGGTTCACTACTATTATGGTTTAATAAAACCATTACTAGTGTGAGAGTATTATGTCATAAGAAGTTGTTATATGATTAATATACTAGTTGTGGATTGAATATTGAAAGCTCTACATGCACCCTACAAGGTTTAGGGATTTAATGTACCAGATCCCCTCCAACTTGACCCCTTCTAACCTCCTCCGTACACGCTGAATGTTGCTTCTCAACGGCTCTGAACGCCACACAAAAATGGGCACAGAAGGGGGGGTGAAATCCCCCTCTTACCATAACACTGCAACAAATGACCCATAGAATGCTAGAGTGTGTCATCCATCCTTTGAGCCACCTCTACACATCTAAGAACAATGCTTACAATAATAAATGGTTGGAAGCAAGGAATCGAATATGGATGCAGATTCCTCGCATCCAAAAGTAGCTTGGGTCTGGATACCCGAAAAATGTATCCCCTAAGCCCCGGTTGCGCCTAGGTATGTTATCAAAACCGCCAGGATAGGCGAGTACACGTAGTTCATGAGGGACCATGCTCTCATAGGAAAACTCCTAGGTCTTTGGCCCTCAGAAAAGGACCTAGTTCACTGGATCAAGCCGTGGTGGAATGCCAAGGGAGACTATGAGCTTCAAGTAAGCTCCAAAGGATTCTCTACAGTAATATTCTACAACCTGGAGGACAAGGACCAGATCTTCGAAGGAGGATCGTATTTCTACAACTCTGTTGGTCTCTACCTACGTTTCTGGACGGATCGCTTTTGCCCAGAAAAGGAAAACTTCACCTATGCATCGGTTTGGATCCGCCTCTATTCCCTACCTCAAGAATTTTGGTTAGAAGAAATTTTAAAGGGATTAGGTAACACCTTGGGTAACTATGCCAAATCATCCAAAGCTACCAAAAAGAGAAAATACACCTCCTATGCAAGCATCTTTGTCTACATGAGCATCTCCAAATCTCTGCCAGGAACAGTTACCCTAGAATACCAAGACAAGGAATGGGCCCAAACCATAGACAATGAACACATCCCATTCATATGAAAAAAATGCCATGAACATGGACACCTTTTCAGAGACTTCCCTCTAAATTCCCCCCTCCAAAAGGAAGCTGAAGAGAAACCAAAGGAAGGATTCACCCAGGTTCAAAATCAAAGGAAACAAGCTCAGAAGAAGCCCACAATTGGCAACGGAAAAAAGAACCCAAACAACAACTCATTTGAAGCCCTCAATCACCTTCCAGAGGCAGAAGAGGTGGAAAACCCCAACAAGAATGTGGGGAAAGAACACAACAAGCGCAAGGAAGATCAGTCATATCTAGGGCTTCGACCCCAACAAGTCAGGTAGATCCACATACTCACCCAGCATCCGGGAAAGAACCAAAAAGAGAAGAAGACACAGTCATGGAAATGGATGAGTAGGACCTAGCAGAAATCGACTTAGATAGGCTATAAGAAGCACTCAACAAGAAGGATCTCCATACCTTACCAGAGGACAAACTAAGGAAATTTCATAAGGTATTGTGGGCCTCATCAGCAAGGGCCACCTCCAGGCTGGGAATCAACATAGACCAAAACCTAGATCCAAGAAGACACCAAAAAGAAAACAAGCGACGGGGTAGAAACTCAGCTCACCAACTAATAAAGGAGGCGGGAAACTATATGATCAAATCGGGACAAATTCACAAGCTCTCAGAGAGCTCCTTCTCACACCCACCAAATTGTTAACTATGAAAATCCTCACCTGGAATATCAGAGGCCTAAATGGAAAATCCAAGCAAACGATTCTCCAAAACTGCATCAAAATGGAATACCCTGATATATTCTTGATACAAGAGACAAAATGTGCAGGGAAAACTACAAAAGATATCATCAAAATATGTTGGCGTAACTGTGAATCCTATCAAACAGACTCAAAAGGGGCCTTAGGAGGTATGGCCATCCTATGGAATCCTGCTACAGTCATCCTTGAACAGGGATTTTCCACTTCAAGTACCATCACAACGCACTATAGAGCCATAGGCTCGGATAAGGAAGGAATGATCACAAATTCCTATGGACCACAGAACAACCAAGACAAAGACCTCTTTCTTCATAGCATGGCTTACCTAGGTTATTTAGCAGAAGGAAAGCGATGGATAATAGGGGGTGAGTTCAACATGATTCTCACGCCAGAGGAGAAATGAGGGGGGGAAAAGCACTTGGAGCAGGACAACGCAAAATTCCAGGAACTCATAGAAAACCTCAAACTAGTAGATATTGAGAATGGCAATGGAACCTACACCTGGACCAACAAAAGATTAGGTCACCAACAAATGGCATGCAGGCTTGATCACTTCCTCATCTCGAAAACTCTCCTTCTGGAAGGCCCCCTAGTAGATTCCAACATCCTCCCGAAGGCAGGCTCGGACCACTGGCTGGTTCAGCTTTGGGTTGACACTATTGCTACCCCTAAGCTTAAACCCTTCATATTTGATAATTTTGGCTCTCCCATCCAGATTTTTAGGAGCTAGCCTATCATTGGTGGAGCACTGGGAAAACACAGAGAGGTACAAAAATGTATTGATTCTAGCAAAAAATCAAATATTTCAAAGAACCGGTGTGCAAATGGAACAACGAAGTCTTTGGGAACATTTTCTAGGGAAGGAAAATGCTGGAACAAAAACTAGAGAACCTCCAGGGACAAATCATTCATGCAGGATATACAATCACTCAATAGCAGGAGGAGAATGAACTCAAAAGGCAACTCGAAGAAAGACACAAGACGAATAAATCATGTGGAGACATAAATCACAGGTTCAATGGCTCAATGAGGGAGAGAAAAACACCAAATTATTCCACCATTCCATGATCCACAAAGGCCTCATCAATCGCATCAAAAAGATGGATGACTCACAAGGCAACACCCTGTTAAATCATTACGAAATAACACACGAGCTGACAGATTTCTACAAGGATCTCCTCTTAGAATGCAATGTGGACCGCACCTCAACAATAGAGCGGGCGACCCAAAATATTCCCACTATAATCACCCAAGAATAGAATGAGTCTCATGACACCAATAACGCAAGAAGAAGTGGATCGGACTATTCAGGATTTACCCATAGGCAAGGCTCCAGGTCAAGATGGTTTCACAAAAAAATTCTTCCACTCCTGCTAGCCTATGTTAAGGGAGGAAGTGTGGCAGGTGGTGGAGGAATCTCACAACTCAGGAAAATTTATCCCAACACTAAATGCCACTTTCCTCACTCTAATTCCCAAAGAACAAAGGGTCACAAATCCAAAGAACTTCAGACCCATAGCTCTTTGCAATGTGATCTACAAAATCATTTCCAAGTTCATAGCTTTAAGACTCAAGCCAATTATCCCCTTCATCATCTCCAAGGAGAAATCAGGATATGTTGAAGGAAGGAAAACCATGGACAACGTCATACTTGTCCATGAAATCATTCACTCGCTCAAAAGCACCTGCACTCTAGGTATGCTTCTAAAACTTGACCTTTTAAAAGATTTTGACAAATTAAGATGGCAATACATGAAAGCTCTCTTATCAACTTTTGGTTTCAACAAGGATTGGATCTCTTGGATAATGAACCTCATTTCCTCAACCTTTTTCTCAATCCTCGTCAATGGTGTCCCCTCTCAACCCTTCTCCCCCTCAAGAGGAATAAAGCAAGGTGACCCTCTCTCCCCTTTCCATTTTGTCAGAATGGTTGAGGGACTAGGATGCTATATCAAGGCCTCAATTCAAAATGGATCCCTCCAAGGCATTCCTCTTCATGGGTTACAACCGACAACCTACCACAGCCAATTTTTCGATGGCACACTGGTAATGAACACCCCCACCACGCAAGAAGGAATTAATCTAAGTTCCATCCTCTTCGATTTCAGTGAAGCCTTTGACACCACCTTTAATCTGGACAAATCACAACTCTTCTTTTTTAATACCCCTGTAGAAATCCAACAACACCTTTCTCAACTTCTGAATACCCTTGTCTACACTCTTCCCTCTCGCTAACTGGGACTCCCTCTCTCTGACTATGTATCCATAAAGATCTCCTGGGATTTCCTCCTACTCTCCATCACCAACCGTCTCAGCAATTGGACCTTTAACTTCCTCAACCTTCCAGGCAGATTAGTTCTCTTAAAGACATTCCTCCAAGCCATCCCAACTTACCTCTTCTCAGCCCTAGCTGCCCCCCAATCTGTCATAAAGAAAATAAGGAATCTGCAAAGAAACTTTCTATGGCATGGTCACAACCCGAACACAAAATGGGCCCTTGTCAGCTGGGACAAAGTCTGCAAGCCCAAATCTTCAGGTGGTCTAGGTCTTCAGGACCTTAGAAAATTAAATAGCACCATAGGAGTAAGAATTTGGTGGAGATGGCTCAAAACACTAGCAAAGATCTGGGCAAAACTCTGGAAATGAAAATATGCCCCAAACACGCATCAAAATCAACTCATAAGAATGTAAGAGAAAATCCAAGGATCCAACATCTGGAATGTGACCTGGAAAAACCGACCACTGATACAGGAACATGCTTTTTGGGAAGTTCACAATGGCCAAAATTCCCTATTCTGGACGGATTCCTGGCAACAAATGCCACCCCTACAACTAGAAGAAAATCTACAATACTACGAAAATCACATTCAAGATCTGGCCACTCTCAAAGTGGTAGATTTGTGGACAGATACCCCCAGCAACTCTCCCTGGCAAAGTTGAAAATCTACTCATCAGGAACTCCAAGTGGAAATGGATTGTGACCTATAGCACTGGAAACAAGCTACAACCCAAAGGTGAATCCGGAAAAGCACAGACCAAGACATTCTCAGATGGGGATACACACCTCATGGAAGCTTCACTCTGAAGGAGGGATGAACTCTTCAAGATAAATTCCATAACCTTCAGAAAGATAACATCTGGACAACAATATGGAAATCACAAATCTAGCCCAAAATCTCTACTTTCCTCTGGCTTCTACTTCAGAACAATATCTTAACCTGGGACAATCTTAAAAAACGAGGTTTCATTGGCCCCTCAATCTGTCATCTCTGCCATGTCTAGGGAGAAACCATGGAGAACCTCCTAAATAGTTGTCCACTTAGTGAGAACATCTGGAACCAGGCCACTCAGTTCATTAGAAGAACCAAACGAGTTAAAAACAACATCATAAGTACAATCAGGGACTGGGGATTTGGTTCCTTCAAAAGTCTTATCCTGAATAGAACCTGACAACTCTTACCAGGCTTCATAGTTTGGCAACTATTGAAAGAGAGGAACATAAGAATATTTCACTCCCAGCCATCTCCTCCCACCCTCCTCTGGAACACAATCTTCCTGCATCTCCAGGAAACTCTTCAGCTGTAATCATGGACCAAGGAAGACTTCCCAACTAACCCAAGTGAGATCTCGCTCCTCAACTCTTGGGGCTTCTCATTTGCACACTCCATCCCTCCTCAGCGCCCCCTCCTTTTTTCAAAATCCCTTAGTCCCTCTAAGTGGCTCCTCCCCCTGCAAGGCTTCCATAAGGTCAAATTTGATGGTGCATCAAAAGGCAATCTAGGACAGTAGGGCTATGGAGCGTTCATAAGAAACAACTTAGGCCAAATTCAAAGCCCCATCACAGAAAATCTCAGATGCAACACCAACAATTCAAAAGAGTTTTGGGGTCTTATCAAAGGAGTACAAATGGCACTAGATCAAAACCTCACATGTATGATCATTGAAGGAGACTCCAAAAGCATAATAGACTTGGAAACAAAAATCCTGAATGACAGAGATCTTGGGAAAATCACTCCCAGCTGGAACCTCCTTGGCCCTCTTTATAGCTTCCAGGCTCTTCTCAAACCCTCTCTAACTCTAACTCCTTCACACATTCGGTGAAGTGCAAACAAAGTTGCGAACAAACTGGCCAATGCAGGGGTTGAATCTATGCAGCAGATCATTCTCCATGATTCCAGGAAGTCCCAAAGCTCACCCCTTTGGCTCCAATGTGAGGAGCTTTCTCAGTTGGATGGCCCTAATCCAGACGGGGTGCCACCTTCGTCTACTTAGAATCTCTTCCAAGTCCGAAATGATCAAAAGCTCAAGAGAGAGCGAAAAAGAACATCAGTTAGCAAATGATTCAGGAACCTCGGCAATCGGGAGTCATAAGCATGGAGGTTGTTGCTTCCCAAATTCGCGAAGTCGCGAAAAGCGCGAGAGGATATGGACCGTTGGTGCTCAAGGTGATCTGGATCGTCGATCTTGTCCCATTGATCTGACAAGAGAAAATTTCAGGAACTCAAGTTTCGGGAGTTCGGAGCATGGAGGGAGCTATCTGCCCAAGTCGTGAAACGCGAAATCATGAAATGCTAGAGCGGATCTGGACCATTGGTGCTAGAGGAGATCCGAACCGTTGACCTGGTCCCATTGATCTGACGCGAGAAAATTTTGGGAACTCAACAATCGGGAGTTCGAAGCATGGAGGGAGATGTCAGCCCAAGTCGCGAAGTCGCGATACGCGAGAGCAGATCTGGACCGTTGGTGCTCGAGGAGATCTTAACCGTCGATCCAGTCCCAATGAATAAAGGCATCTTTGTAAGCCGATAGGTTGCAGGCATTTTTGTAAGCATAAAGGTTGTGGGCATCTTTGTAAGTAGATAGGCTGCATGTCTTTTTGTAAGCTCTCAGCTGGAATTAATATAAGGATCCACTTTTATTCACACAAAAAAGATTAATATACTAGTTGTTTTTCAAAAGATAAAGATTAAAAATTTGTTTAGTTGGATTTTTGTAGATCAAAAATCATAAATCCATCGTACTTTGTGTTTTCATTGTTAATATAAATATAAAGAATTTGTACTTTGTGTTTTCAATGTTAATATAAATATAGCGAATTTATTTTAATAATAAGACAAAATGATTTGAAAATTTCATTAATGTCAATAATAATACAACATGAAATGATTTACTCTATTGATTTCAACAATAATACACTATGAAATATTTAGTGCATTGATTTAAATAATTATGCAAAATTAACAAATTTATATTCATACCCAAATACATTAATGTTAATAAAAATATTGATGTTAATAAAAATACAGTGCTGATGCATTCATGTCAACAATAATACAATGAAAAATGTTTAGCTACACTAATTTCACTAAAGAGATGGTGCAAAACAATAATTTGATTCATTGAATTTAACAATGATAAAATCCAAAACAATCTAGTGCATTAATTTTAAAGTATTTTCATTGATTTTAAATTGATTTAGGGAACCATTTCGTGAAGGTATTACTATTTTAAAGGTGATGGATAACTATATCCAATATATGAGTAAAACTGAACAATCATTGCACCATATATACAAATAGAAATTAAATATGATATAATAGAATACAAATATAATAAATGTGATTAAAATATGAATATAAATATATAAATAAAATGTCAATAAATATGAAAAAATAAAATATGAAAAAATAAAATGTAAATAGAATGAACATATAATATAAAAAAAAACTATAATAATAATTATTAAAGAAAATTATATATAATATAAAAGAAAAATCTATAATAAACATCATTATTATTAAAAGAAATTATATAATAAAGATTGTTTTTCAAAGTTAAGGTAAAGATCTCAAATCCTTATACATGCATTTGATCTCTCAACACTTAGTAAATCTATATGCATTTGATCTTTCTCCACACTTAGTAAATCCTAACTTAATATAAATCTAAATTTATTTTAAATAAATACAACTTAAAAAATCCTTCCATTAATTCTTACAAAATAAAAAAATTAAATATTTGAAATACTAACCATGCTAAGAAAAATTCAAAGTTCTATGTGCCTTTAAAGTTCAAATATTTAGAATAGTAGCAATGCTAAGAAAGTTTGTAGTGGATAAATTCTTATGTTGTTTCACACTTTGGAAGTTTAAAATAACTCCTTGTTTTTATTTTCTAGAATTTTGACCAAAAAAAAAGGAAAAAAAAATTAATTAATTTACTTTATAATTTAATTTTAATACTTTAACAGCTTTCCTAAATCTCTAAATTTAAGAAGTTCCATATCATTACAAACATATTAAAACTAAAC